>WURT03113917.1:0-11976 GCA_009936505.3 Holothuria glaberrima
TTTTTCGGAAAGTGTTGTTATCAGCATAGTTCCATGTATAATTACCTTAATAATGGTTATGAGATGGAGTGCAAACAGTGACGCATGTGAGCGAAGCGCGCCGCAATTTTTTTATTTTATAAGATGGCAAAGAACAGTTTTGATTAGATTTTACGTGAAGAAAATAACGTTTGGTATTATTCTCACTTGATCTAGTTAGAAAATACAAACAAAGTTGCCATATGCTCAGTCGGAAAAATGTGTTTGACTGAGATATCAGAAATTCCAACTGGTATTTCAGATTTTCCGACTATCGTCGCTCTGACGAACTTTATTACATAGAAAAAAATTTTCTTGGGAATTAGAATGAAATCACCATGTGGAGAGTGCCTGTATTGCAAGGGAGATAGGCTATGAGTACACGCCATGGTACACTGTCTGCTAATGAATCCACCCAATTGTATACAGAATTTATTACTCATGAATGGAATGAAATTGAATGCATAATTCGGATTAATTTAGGCGCACACATGGGGAAACAGTTCATCACAGTTTATGTTTATTCATGTGCTTGAGGAATCTCGGTTTTTAAAAGATCGTATTAAAACTACACATAACCCTACATGTATCAGCCATTCCCCAATTTATAAAATGTCAGATTCGTCATTTCGTGAAATTTCATAAGGTTTTGACATCAATTTTTTGTCAAACAGAATCCTGCAGATTAGCGTTAAGTAAAAAGGGGGAACGGTATTGTGAGGGGTGACGGAGGGGATCTTATTTTCACGGTTATTCTGGAAACAACCCCCAGAAAAAATATCCACCTCCCGCCGGGACCTATCAAAAGGGGAAATCGAGCTCACATCACACGGGTTTCTGACGATTTTGTCCTCCACGAAAAAGTTGGCGGACTGAATAAGCCAGTCGGGAACATCCAGAGGCAGTTCCGTAACGTACCTATCTATGCCGCTGCTACCATTTCATCAAACGCGTCATTTCCGTTCCCTTATCCTTTTTTATTTTCCCTCTCTTTCTTCCTTCTCTTCTTCCTTTTTCTCTTTTCCTTCTCGCCTCTCCTTATTTCTCTTTTCCTTTTTTCTTCCTCTTTCTTTTCTCTCTCACATTTTCTCCTCCCCCTACCCGGGGGCACGTTCCCCCTGTGCCCCCGGATACACGCCTGCTTGTATGAGTTTTCCCAGGTTTTGGGGGCATTGGAATCATTATTTGGAAAATAAAATTTCAAGCATTTCAGTATTTTTTCTCAAGTAGGCCAAATTTCATTTGCGATTTGAAAATCTCAGGGGGGCAGTTGCCCTTCCTGCCCCCGCAGGCTACAGCTCTGATATTTTACCTTCAACATTAAAGGACAAGCCTCCCTTAGCTTCTCTCTGAATAAGAGTTTAAAAGTACTTAATGAGCTTGTAATAATTTCATTTAAATTTTTACCCTTCCTGTATATTGGCACTTCTCCTAGGGTCGAGGGGTGGGTGGGTTTAGGATGGGGGCGGTGCTGGTGCGGTTAGGGCGGTGGGATATTTTTTAACCGAAGGAAATTTTTTCTATGTGTAATGATCTATTTTCGGTTTTCTCTGGGAGTGTCACTTCCTTTCACACAATTTGTTGCTTATATGCTTCTATTTTTTGTTTGTTAAATTTGTTCTGTGATAAACCAAAAATGAATGAAAGGACTGTTGTAATGTCGTATTTCCAGAGGCTTTTATTTTGGAAGTAAGTGCAAGTTGACTCTTTGCAAAATGTCCAACTTAGATCCAAACTAGAAACTAGCTGGTAATTAACAAACAGTTAATTTATGTAAGACCACAAAGAAAATACAGGTACTGTGCAACACTCTTAATCATAATTTTGCATAGCTAATGCGAAATCTCGGAGATGGTCAAACTCTCCAGCGGTATATCTTGCGAATGGGGAAAATATTTTACTGATTTGAACTGATGTTCATCAGGAGATCTAAATATATGTGTTGAGTAAAACAACTGTTTTGGTACATGTTGAAGTACTTTTAATGATTACCTGTAAAATACCTATGCACGTCTGATCTTTTGTCAGAGGACTCAACATTAATGATATGTCTCTTAGCAAAGCTGTGTTGAAACAAAGCAAAAAACTGCTTATAAAAATGTATGTTAGACAACGAAATAAACATTTGAATAACGATATTATCTTTTTGGCGTTCCATAACTGGCACACCAACTTACGTCTATAGGGGCCATATTACGCCCAGGGTACCGTAGTGGTGTTAATTATTTAGATTATTTGTACTTTGAGTTTGAGAGGTTTGAATGGCGCAACACCATTCTCGTATTAGCTGTTTAGTACACGCAAGAGGTGAAGCGGGGGTCATTCAAAATTTTATAGGCCTTATCCATGCAGTCTTATAGGCAGTTATATGGATAGAGTACACTGCACTGACGTTCTATGTACAAGAAGTCCGTGGCAGACCCATAAGTACAAACAATTTCGGAACTATTAAATTTAACTTGTGGAAACACTTATATAACAGTTCTGTGGTAGCGCCATTGATCCTCACTTCTCGCTTCACTACTCAAGGAGAACAATTTGCAATAGGTGCTGTGAGTGAACACAATACATGTAACGGTAAAAATTTCATTTCACCATGTCTAGTAAGTATACCTCTATTGTCTGGAAATGTTTGTATCAGATTTCATCTGGAAAAAATTAATTTTTGATTCAAGATGTACTTTAACAGTTACCAGTATACCAAGATCCATAGGGTCTTGTTTGTAAGAGCGGTGGCATCACCATTTGGCACTTAGCGTACCACGGAAACTGAGGGCTGCCAAATATGCCCCAGTCCAAGATTGTGGGGAATGGACCTTCTCGTACCTTTTTTGTTGCAAATTAAATTTTATTATTTTGTGATTTTATGTTTAGAGATTAAAATCAAAATGTTATACTACAAAAATGTCACTCAGCAAAATTGAAAAGGCAACTCGGATGAGAATCAGTCCACGTCTGACCAGGAATCTCTATCGAAGAGTAAGGCAACCCCTATTAGATATGCAGTGGCGTCGCCAAGGGGGGGGGGGCAGGGGCACGTTCCCCCAAAGATTGGCTGTGCCCCCGGGTCCCCGGGGCCTTGAGTCCTCTTCCTTCTATACAATTCCCATATCGATTATCTTTTAGCCAGATCCTATGTTTGTAAAATAAAAAATTGTGACTTCCGTTGCCTTCTTCAATGCGTAAAGCTCAGTGCATAAAATTCAGAACACGATTCACTGTCCCCATTCACCCCCCCCAATTAAATCGTTAGTGCGAGTAAGGCTAACACAATGGTCAGATTGTGATTTATATTCTTGTGGCCTACCAGTGGCGTACACAGAGGAGGCCTTAGGGCCATTTTTTGTTTTTAGTTCCTAAAAATACGTAAATTTTTAACACCAATTTTACTTCAAAAGGTAGCATATGTGGCACCAGATTGCATGTAAGGACATCTAATTTTTCAAAAATGCTCAAAGGGCAGGGGACCCCTCCCCTTAGACCCCTTCCCCAGGCCGGCGATCACACAACATACTGCATTTGGGTGTGCCCCTCCGGTGAACCGCTTGCCCCCATGCCCCCCCCTTCGAAAAGTCTGGCGACGCCACTTTAGATCTGCACAGGCGCAATGTTTGTGCCTCAGACGTAATAAAGCTTTTAGTATTCATATTTTTTTGCCATAATTTTTTTTCAAGCTGGATTATGGGGGGATCCAACCCCCAAAACAACCCCTTCCCAGGATTAAATCCCATTCGACATAAACCGTTTGAAACCATTCAGGTTCCAAATGGTTTAGACTGTGTTTTGGTCAATTTTCCATTCATAACTATTTATTACCATTTGAAACCAGTTGAAATTACCATTTGCATGTTTGAGATCAGTTGGCACCATTCATAACCATTTAAAAACCACTTGAAACCATTCAAGACCATTCGAGTAGAATGTGTGTTACATACATCTGGCCACATCTGCTTTCATTTATTTATATTTTCTCACGTTTCAAGGAAAATTTGGAGTTTAAAGAAATGGCTACAACTGAATTTAAAAAGTTTATTGAGTTTTCATGGAGTTCTAAAAACTCAAGGAAAATTAATGGGCTTTCCAAAATTTATGTCAGGAAGAATTCAGGTCAAGTATATGTTGTTACTAACATAACAGCAAAATGTATGCCATCCATCACACGTCTGACCACAAAGGAGTTGTGTTATCGTCAAAGACGGTTTGCCAGGTACCGATAGTAGAAAACTGTACGAACAACAGTTGTCATTAAGTTGCAATCCCATGTCAAAGGCCTTAATAAGGACACATCCATTTTATCGCATTATTCTATCGATAGGTAAAGCTTGATTGCCCTCGTTAAGTTCTATTTATTAGCCAACTGAGTGGTCATTTCTGAAGAAGATCACAGGGTGATCAAAACGTCATTATACTGTATATATGTTTTCTTTTACTTGTTGGATTAATAGCGTTATATTTGTCTCATCATTTTGTTCAGTTTTTCAGCACACGGTATATGTTAATTCATTAAACAATATATATATATATTTATATATATATATTTATATATATTGGAGAGTTCCACGTGTTGAGAAGTCACAAATGTAAAGTCACAAATATATATATATATATGTATATAGATGCGTGTGTATGTGCGTGTGTGTTGTAATTATTATTATTATTATAGAGATACTTTCAAATGTAAAGTCACAAATATATATATATATATATATATAGATGCGTGTGTGCGTACGTGTGTGTTGTAATTATTATTATTATAGAGATACTTTCGCATTATCATACACACGTGACACTTATTGAAGAAACACTTTTGGTCATGTTACAGACCTTAAAGAGGAGATAGAAGATATTGATCGGAAATTTATGGACCTCTTTGTTGCTGGAAGCTTTGATGGTATGAGTAATCTCTACACTGAAGACTGCAAAGTAATGCCAACAGGGGCTCCAATGTTGAATGGACGTGCTGGTGAGCTGACAATTAAAATTACATGTCTGTTACTACTTAGTTCTATATGATGTGTACATCATTGCGTTTCGGGAGATGATTTAAATGTCGTTACATTTTCAAGCAAATTTGGCTCTTGAATTAGGTCTGCAGCAGTATCACGCATCATTATTTTGCATTCTACAAAATATCATATTCCATACCTATTTGCTATAAAGAACCAAACGACAATTACATGAATGTATGCCATTATAAAGGCCTAAAATAAACCAGTTGACCCTTTTCGCATCACTTTTTCTCCCTCCCTGTATCACCGATGCATTTTCTGCAAAAAACGAGCGGTTAAACTAATAATACTAAGTATATACCCTTTTTGCAATGATATCCAGTTCCTTCACCCGAGCAATGTGAACGTATACCCTGAAAGAATTTGAATGAAACAACAATAGACCCCTTCACTTGGGTGCGGAATGTATGTCTAAAGTCAAAGATCATGACATACAATCTTTATATGTTTATAATGTAACGTGTTTTATGCAATGACACTGCATACATCTGTGATTCCCAAACTTAATCACTTGTAAATTTGAGGATCTACAAGTTTGTTGTACAAAACTACTTTAAATTTTACCCCACAGTCAGCCGAAAATGTTTTGATCTTATTTTGTTCGTTGGTCGTGTGTCCTCGATCGTAAAATTCAGATGCTGTCAGGGTTTACTTTTTAGAGGTGGATCTTCTGTTATAAAAACAACAAATCAATGATATGTTATACTACAGCATCAGTAGGTTAGACTGTTTACTGCTTGTGGATCTTGACGCATACTCCACATGTTTATTTGGAGTCAATAAAAGCAAGCTCAGGTGAATTACAAATCTTCACAGTGTTACCAACCCCACCTGGTCCATTATTTCCTCGCCATGAGAAACAATAAAAATATCTCCCACCCCTTAAATCAAGATCAACACCACATAAAGTGAAAATCTTTAGTTGTCGTTTCAGATCTCCACATACACTGTGGCCAACTCTTCAGTATTCCTTCCCTCCAATTTTCCCACTGCTCCTGATTCAGCTTACCCATTAAGGGCCACAAACTTGGAACGAGATTTAGAACTACTACTCTTATACTGAAAATAGAGCCAGAGAGTACTATAGACAGAAAAGTTGTCTTTGATATTGACAATTATCGTACTGCAATTTTCCTTCATATTGCCAGTCGTAGCAACAAAACCCTCACATTCTAATTAAATTTGTTCAGCTAATTGATTCTCTGTGAATATATTTATCAATCTCAACACAGGTAGGTTGTACAATCGGCTGGTTTCACCGGGATACTAGACAGTCAAGACTGTTTCAATCAGTTCTGAGCAAATAAAAATCTGGTTTTTCTGCAGGCTGGCGAGTGGTGTGAGAATAGGTTCCATGTGTACAAAATCGCTGAATAAATTGACCATTAAAGTTGTATATTGTTCTCAATCCAACACCTTATTTTCTTTTAGCGACGGCAAAGTTGTTCCAGTCTGTTCATGATTCAGGTTGTAAGAAAGTAAATCTTGTTGAAGAGGAGGTAGGCTCAGCAGGCGGGGATGTTGTGTACTCCAGAGGACTGTACACGTTTTACCTGGAAGATGGGACAGAAGCAGATTCAGGAAAGTAAGTAATACTAACAGCGATTTATGGTAATCAGTTCTACTCGAAAACCTTTCAAAGTCGGTTAACAAATTCTTTAAGTTCGTACACAGTTTTTCATGCAAGTAATCACTGGACATTGAATGTCGTCGTGATGACATATTTGATGAAATATGCTCGTGCATGTATATCCCTACAAATGTTCATGGATATAGTTGCACACTAGGAGAAGCAAGTCTTCTTGTCATGTGAAATGAGATCACCGTGGGTCACGGTTAAGTCCAGAATCCATAACAGCTTAAAATAATAATTTGCTTTAATATAGCGCTTTACACCTACGATAGGCCTCAAAGCACTTTATAAATACTACACCTGCTAAACATTAGCATGTCCCTCTAGTTTGCAGCAGGTATACTCCGTGCGCCATGACAAGCTCTCTCACGGGTACTCATTTAACCCCTCGGTGGAGAGAGGCAATTGAGATATAGCATCTTACCCAAAGACACAACGTAATGATCCAAGCAGGACTTGAACCAGCAACCCTTGGATGGCTAGTCCGACACCTTAGCCGTTAGTCCACCACGCTCCAGCAGTATATGATAAGAGACCAGGTCTTTAACTTCTTTTCTAGGTTCTGTGCTGGTACACTTACGTCTTACTTTAACCGGGATTCCTATAAAGGCTGCCTAAAAAAAAGTTTTTTTTGCCGGAAAAAAATCTAATCAAAGAAAATTTGGTATCGATGGAATCGGCATCAAGTGTACATACATATTTTTAATGATTATTCTCTGTGATTTTGTGGATTATTTTTAATTATTTTCTTCTTTTGTCACAGAAGAATTTTATAGTATTGTATTACTTCTTCGGTGCTTTCCCGCCATACTTATTAGCTGATATGTATTCTTGGGCGAAGGTTTTTAAAATCTAGCTCTAATTATAAAACAGTAAAAAAATCATTACGAATAGGGATTGTGGAATTTTGCAATGTTTTAACATAAATTTTTGAAAAATATTTTATTCATGTTGGCCACCACTTTGTTTTTCCGCCATCTTGGTTGACCTGGACCTTGCCAGGAAAGTTCCAAAAATTAATTTTTAATATTTATCATAAATGGGAACACATATGAGAAGATGTGTCCAAATTTTTTTTAAAGATTATTTTCTTCATTTTTATGTAATTTATTCATAGTTTTTCACCGCCATTTTGTTTTTGGCAGCCACTTTGAATAATGAGACCCCAAATATTTACTGCTTCCACTTAATTTTATGTCAAGGGAACCATAAGGTTTCAATAAAAATATTTGGTCAGAGAGTTGTAGGTGGGGTGCACGCGAAGTGACTCTGGCCCATCGTCCAACTTGAAGGCCATTTCGAGACTTCATGATTTGATGTCTTGTGCTTTTACCCATGTGACGTCATAGATACGATATATGGTATTTTAACACAATAATTTACTAATCTGGCATCATGTTCCAATCCATCGGTAATACATTTGTAAACGAGAACACCAACTCCTAAGGAGATACAGTCTCTCAAAGTTGAGAATGGCGGCCATTTTGGATGTATGCAAATTACTCAAAACCCCCAACATGTGTGGCTAGAGGCATTATATCACGATAAAGTACACGTGATGTCGATTCCATTGATACAAAATTTTCTTTGATAAGAATTTTTCCGACAAAGGCCTATTTTTTGCTTATTTTCGGCAGCCTTGATACTGTCGACTTGCCAAAAATCGAAAGCTACCACTATAAATACCACACAGAAAACACGCTGTTTCACTGATAACTCAATTCAGAAGAATTTTTACTTCAAAAATAGCTTCAAAAAGATTTGATGCATAGGGACAGATTGTTCATCTAACTTTGCAGGCGCTAGTTGCCTCATTTTTTTTTTTACTTTTCTTTTTTTACGATTGTATCAAATATATCCCCGACTTGTCCTTTAACATCTCCAAAATTTTCACTTCTCTGTATCTTAAAATGAGATCTAGTCTTAATAATGTCATATTGTCTTATTTCTTACAGGTTTGTAGTACTCTGGAAACGAGTAAATGGTGTACTTTATTTCTACACTGACATTTTTAACAGTAGCAAGTCCTAGAGTCAACCGGTCGGGTATAAGATACAGACTGTATATTTGAAATTCTAAGTTAAGGATGGGAAAGAAAGATGAATCGGAAGGTGTAATATGAATCTGGTTACTGCTAAAAAGTTATTTCCTCGGTTTTGTAAGTATTGGTGTATTCTTCCAGTCACTGTTTCATTGCCGACTATACGAGGAAGGATATATTTCAATTTTCAAAAATATTGTCTGTAATTTTCATTCTTTTTTCACACTGTGATTTGTCTATCCCCATCCAACCTGCCACTTTAGAATACATTTGAACGAGTTGAGTAAAGTTAATGCCAGCTTCAACATGAAGAGTAGGTCATGATAGCCTAGGAAGCATGCTTTAATTGGCTCCCATATGCAAACTTTATCAAATTTCATAAGGAGTACCTCAGATGTGCTGTTTCGCTGCTGATGGATGTATGTTTTCACATGACTTGAATGATACGCAATTGGTATTCCTGGGGTGAAATGACTCTTCTCGGGTACAAGAAAATAAGGAAAATAAAACGAAAAAGGGTTAAAGTCAAAATAGGAGGAAACAATGAAAGTGGTGAAGAGTGACAACATTTTCATGGGCGACATGTAATATGTCATAATGATCCTAAAACGTTTTTACATTTCGTTAACTTCAAGCACTACCTGCTGCATGAAAAGTAGCCAGTTCCAATTAAAAGGCTCAAAACAGTTTACATATTCAATTTTCAAAAAAGTATAGTGCACCAGCTGCCTTGCCATTGCTATCCAACCAGGACCGCATGTGTAGGGGACAACCAGGACCGCATGTGTAGGGGACAAGGGGGCATTAGCCCGGTCACCCTGTCAAAAAGATCCTAGGTACAAACTGATAGTAATTAAAGGTTGACCCTGCTGGCTTCAGCAACTTTCAATAACTATGATGATTATTCAGGCAAACAAACATTTTTTACAAGATGGAAATTTAATTCGATTATAAACTATTGTTTGTTGTATTGAGGTTTAAGTTACCTTTAAGGTAAATTTATCGGCTGTGATGGTATTAAGTGATAACTGAATTTTCCCATCTTCATCGTTTTGTCAGAATTGGGATTGTAAAGGGACGAAGAAAACTCCCACTGACTCTTTCCTGCATCTTAAGTTGGCATTTTTATATTCGATTATAATGGATAAACTTTAAAATATTCAAATTCCAGAGACGCTTACCCCAGGCTTCAACCCAACTTTCCCCAATCCCGGCCCGATTAATTTTACATATAAGTTGGCGATGCAGGTACGTTGAAGATCAAGTTACAGATCAGGGCAATCAGATGTATTCAAATCAAGTTTGTTGTTGTTTTACCGATGTATGTTGTCGAAATGCAGGAATTGTTCGTGATCTTAGTGTGTCCACGGGCTTATCGAGCTGTCACTGAATTATCAATTGTTCGTCGGTACATTCGCTAATCCCCCACCCCACCCCCACCTTCGCCTCCCAATCTTGCCATCCTTGCTATTGTTGCTAACCTCTGGGAATCTTGCATATTGCATACTGTGTGGAAAATTGCTGCTGGAAATGTTTTCTAATCGCACATTCTGATTGATGAACCTTTCTGAGTGGCTATTCTGAATTCTACATAGTAAACACAAGTAGCCTACAACGTCAGTATAAATATTTGTCGTTCCAATCGTGAGTGGTAATTCTACAATATTGTTACAGTGCAGCCCTGACGACATGGTGGAGTTGCCGCTACTAAGTAATTTTAAGGTTTGAACTTTAGCCAGGCCCTAGGGCAAACAATGACTTGAAGGGGGCGAAAAAGCCTCTTGGGGTGAGATATGTTGATACGTTTTAAGGTCAGTAAATTAGCTTTTGTTGTTAAATATTTTCAGGGCAACATAATTTTTTAGGGGTTCATTCTTTACGGTGGGGCGCCCCCACATTTCCCTCCGCTGCCGGCACATCTTTAGTATCTTGCTTGTTCAAGAAATTATATTAAGACGATCCACGAAGAAACCCTGGAGACAGGCTCAAAAAAATAGAGAAAAGATAAACAAACTAAGGGTCAACTATCCTGGTAATATGAAGTGTTCTATGGTGTAACCTCCTATTTGAACAGCTGTCAGACTTTTTTGTCCTTCAACTATAACTGCTTGCATGAAACATCTTGACATATGAATTACATATTTTGTGGTTCACATAAATGCCACAAACGTTGCGTGATATCTGTCACATTTCTAAATATTAAGTAACTTCTAGTTTGCTTTAGTAAAATACGGTCTTTTTTGCATCCTTTTTCTCTCAAGACGAAATATCTTTTATGTACTTGTTATTGTGCTCTAAAACACGTAACTTCGATCAAGGAGCTGCCATCAGCTCCCTGCTTTGATTGATATTAAACTGTACTCACTGTAATAAGTTACCATAAATAAACCTTTTTAGTAAAATTGAGTACGTTTCATGATCTGATTTCTTTCTGTAATTTTTCCCTGCATGAGACAGCCGTTCAAACATGAAACCAATATCATAGATTACCGATCAGATCATCCGCTTCAATCTTTTTGGTCTAAGCTAGTGTTCTGCTGGAGCCAATTTTGAGCAAAAGAGTGATCTAACGACCTTTGATTACAGCAATAGACGGTTGAAAAACTTCAATACCTGCTATAACATAGACGATTCACGATTGAGGTACATCGACTTAGTGATGTGTTAAGAAACTCAACACATCACTCTATCGAGGTACTCTTTCATACAATATGGGGATTTTATTCAAGTGGATGATTGCACTTACCTTTTGGGACAATTTGTTTACCTTAGCTTCATGGGCGTAGCGAAGGTGTAATCTTTGGGGGTGTAAAGATCATGTTTTGCCGACAGATTTGGTGATGCGTAAAACGAGCGCGAAGAGTGAGCTTTAACTGGTGGGGTCCAGGGACCGCCATAGGGAAACTTGTGGGGTCCAGGGGCAAAGTCACGGTGGGGGCCCAGAGGGCGAAAACCCCGGAAGCTCTGAGGATTTAGCACATTTCTGGGTAAAAAATTGAGTCCCAGGATAGGTATATTTTGGTTCGTAACACGCTATCCAATTCAAAGATTCCTAATAATTTTAATGCGTTAGGGCAATTCCTCCCGTCATGCCAATATAGTTCAGGAGCTGAACCTGACATTCAGAATTTGAACACTATGCGTTGAGCATTTGAACACTATGCTTGAACACTATGCGTTGAGCATTTGAACACTATACGTTGAGCATTTGAACACTATGCGTTGAGCATTTGAACACTATGCGTTGAGCATTTGAACACTATGCGTTGAGCATT
>WURT03113928.1:0-11976 GCA_009936505.3 Holothuria glaberrima
ATAAAATATTAATAAATATAAAAGATCGATCACACAGCGAATAAACTAAATAAATAGGCCCTAAATGAATAAATGATAAAAAAATAAGAACATAAAAAGTAAGAATACATAACATAATATTTAATATAAAAAGAACAATCACACAGCGAATAACTAAATAAAATAGTCCTAAATGAATAAATGATTGAAAATAAGAACATAAAGAGTAAGAATTTAACATAAAATATCATCGAAAAAATCAAAGTAATAAAAGGATTACTTTCTACTAAAAGCTGAATTGCAGCACATTGCAACCCTACATTTGCATGGATACGTTCGAGTCCAAACTTCAGAATCTATCAATCAGAAGATAATCTCATTACACCCTTGTGGTGGCTAGCGTGATCAGCACGAATGTTCAACCTAAGGAAATGCTACTAGGATCTACACACTCCACTGGGCTCCTTTGTTAACGGCTATTCAGATCATTCATCCATGGTTATTATTTGATAAGAGAGCAGTGGATTGTTGATTTTGTGGTTAGTAAGAAGGGGGAAGGTCTGCTGTATAGTTTGCTGGAGAAGTTGCACCCTGTGAATATTGATGGCTCCATGTTTGGAGTTGTCTTCCTTGTTTGAGTGTTTGAGTTATATGAACTGAAACCAATTGACCTTTGCATTCACTACGTACTTGCTAGGCAACAGCCGGATCATAATATTAGACCCACTGTATGCAATGTCTAAAAAGGCTACGCTTGTTCGTAAATAATGAACAAGGCTCATTCTCAAACTATTTTCCGAGACGACTGCAACCAGTTTTCGTCATTTAAAACATATCACCGACATCAGGATGTGATTGTTCTGTCGCCCTCTTATTTACTAGAAATATTGAAACTAAAATGAGGCCTTGCTAATTAAAGTCACAAGAGGCAAATAGCGAATTCAGGCGCACAAAATGGTGCCCAGCACGAGGTTAAAACCGACCCCAGCCAAATTGCTGTGCTTGAGGTCAGCCAATTTGACTTTTTAAACGCCCTGAACTGCAGGAAACGAACTCTCTTACATACGTTTGTATGGGTGCATGACACGGGATTTTAAAAAGGGGTGGAAGGTGTTTACCTAAGTTTTTCAAAATTAGCAAGAAAACGTGACTTCAAGACTGCTCTGAAAACGTTTTTGCCATGAAATCTGAATTACACATCTCACACCCTTGCCGCATATGCCTCTATAGTCTGCACATTTGTCATTGTGGATTCCTGTTCACCATACCTTCCTGGAATAGGGGAAAGTGGTGACCAGCAAGGGGGTCAGAAGATGGCTGCCGTCAGCGTAGTCCGGAGACTGTCACCATGAAAAGCTGATAACCAAGACTGCAATTCTAATGAAGTAATAGAAGTTCCATCGCTTAAATAAAACAGGAAGAGAAATTATTATCCTATCTTTCAATTAAATAACGAATTAATGTAATAAAACAATCTCATTTTCATACAAAGAAGTATGGAACCTCACCAAGTGAAAAGAGTGAAAATGTTCCCAGTCACATTTAATAATTTAACAGAATGGAAGTGGGAAACTGCCATGCTCTAGCCAATCAAAGATAAAACAGTCAAATTAGTAATCATTGCCAGCATCAGAGAGCCTGATTTACTTTTCGAGTAAATAATTAACTAAATAATTCACGTAAAATACTCGTGCTCCTAGTCCTTCCTCTAAAATAATATAGCCGTCTTTGTGTGCTATACAGAAAATGTTTTGATACGTTTGAAATATAGCATTGTTGACTTTGGCAGTTGACTGGAAAACGCTGGGCTTCAGTTTCTAGTCCGGTCTGTTATGCGTCTGTATTTTATCATTTTGTGTTTATTGCTATCCTTTCACATCCAAAATCGAAACTCAGCTCAATGATTGTAAATTGCTGTAAGAAATGAAGCAATGATATTACTCCAGAACTGTGCAACATATTGAACAAAATACTTTTTTGCTTATTAACTATTCATGTTCTGAGATCTGGGCTGATAACGTCTCGACCAGTGAGTATCAATATTTAATATTTGCTTCAATTTATTTACTTAGCGTTAATTTGCATAGGTCTTAACCTTCGAATGTGTACTAAAACGATATTCTTATAAAATAATTATTTTTCTTTACCATACAGGTATTTCAAATGATGCATTCCTTCAATGGCTTAATGCTAGTGTGAGCATCAGTGTACCAGCTGGTCAAGACACCCTCATGGAATGTCAGGTTAAAAATATAAGCCAAAGTAAATGGCTTTTCGAAAATGTTAAATTTAAAGGTTTTATTTTCGTTGGGTTAAATCCGATACGAGAGGCAGAGTTTAAAAAGGCTAAAATTTTGGCGACGAACTATGGCCTATTACAGGGTTCAACTGGACATAAGGATGAAGGATCGTACGTCTGCCAAGAGAATGGAAGGATTGCAGCAGAATATTTGCTGAATGTAATAAGTAAGCAATCTCTTTTCTGATATAATGCTGGATTCCCTCACAACGTAGATTGTGAATTAAAAGTTAAAGCATTTAAAGGTTTGCAATACTCTAGTTATTGGTTTGCAGATCTACCAATAAGGACATAGACTCTAAAATTGTAGTAATTCTTTTGTGTTTGAAAATGTTGTCTTGGTAATTCAAAGCCAGCGCTGAGAACACAAGATGTGCTCTCACTGTGTCTCAGCCAAACCCTCAGTATTTTTTGGCATCTGACATTCGCATATGTGAAAGAGACCAAATTTGTTAAAGTTTTAATCCCCCTGAAAAAGAGACAATTTGATTATTACATAAGGGCTGACATAGCTTAATAAAATAAGATTTCCAGACTTACTCGAAATATGTTGACATCACAAATTCTGTAGCATTTAAGTTGCTGAAAAGGAGCCATGAAGGTGAATTTTTAAATTTCCCTAGCTATTGTAAAGGTATTGGAATGCACATGTCTACAATAGCAGTTGCATTCTAAAATACCAGTAGTGTTTCCATTACGAAAAACAAAACTGAAGGGATAGTTAATAAGGTTAACTTTTCAATCTTGGTTCAAAAGTATCATTGGAGTTACGCTTCAGGGGCTTTGGCCCTACTGCTTTTAAAAACCATTACCAAGTCTGTGAAATCTAAGGAAACCTAAAATTCAATCAAATTCTAAGGATATATCAATTTTGTATTCCCGTTGACGGCTGTGTAACCTTTTACAACAAATCATTTATGGTGAAAAACAATTTTTCTTCTGCAGATATTTTTTATTTTTTCAATCTCCTATACTCTTCATGCTATCATAATTGTAACTTCCTCAATGGCGAGAGTCGCTAATAGTACATACTTAGTTTTACAATTAACTATCACCAATATAATGACTTCAACTTGTGTCAATTGAAACATTTTTTGTACCACTCAGACCCTACGGATAATTCACATGTTCAAATATTCAACCAGACTAAAAGCCTCAAAGTTATGATCGGGAAAGACGTTTACATGGACTGTACAGTGACAGACATTAGGTCGAGTGTTTGGCATACAAGTAATGATAAGGTTCACGGCGTCATTTTTGCTGGACTGAATCCAGTCAAGAACGAAGATATGAGAAACGCAGAGGTATTGTCAAGCAATTACACCCTAATAATTCACTCGACTCGATATAAAAATAGGTTTGTATATTTGCAAGGAGAATGGGCAAACAATAACGGAATATTCAGTGAATATAGTAGGTAAATGTTATACAATACGTTTTCTTCTCGTACTTTGTGTTCACATTACGGCAATCATGTGTCAATAACCTATTGTTAGTCAAACCTAGCAATTTGAGATGACGCACGAATGCTCCCATCCTAAACGTAAAATTTGTAGCGCAAGAAATTACTTCATCGGCGACAATAAAAATATAATAGAGTGATCACCCTCGCAAAGGGATTAAACGTTTATCGATTTGTATAACCATTTTTGCAAAACTGTCCTCCTTTTCTAGCTGCTTAGATATTCTAAAGTAAATATCCTGCTATCAACCTTTCCCCTTAGGGACTCCTCTCGATACTCCTGTTTGTGACTACATGTAGGCCAACTTAAACAAACCTGCCTGAACTTATCGGACAAAATGTATCTACACATGCTTACTATCAAAGCTTGTGAAACATGTAGAAGTTACTTTGAATCTAATATGTAAATAATTTCATTGCAAATATTTAGTTATAGCCAAAAGATTTGTATTAGTACATGCACTTACCTAAGAACCGTAATAATCTGTTTATAATATTCAATGCAATTACGGATGTTTCCTTTCTCTTAATAATCGATTCTGTCTGCAGTTAAACCAGTCCTTCGCATTCAGTACAACGGTGAAAATATCAGCGGTAAAATGTCTGTTCGCTAAGGAGAGGTTATAGTTTTAGGCTGTGTGGCCTTTCGAAACGATCAGATTTCTGGTATTAACTTTGTGTGGTACTTAGACAACATGACGTTTGAAAATGAATCCACGGAACATCTTTCTAGAAATAAGTATATCGACGGAACTTATAACATTGAAAACCGTCTTGTGCACCTGATTTCGGCTAACGGAAGTTTAACCTGTCAAGCCACGGGAAATGACAGTTTCAATGAAACATAAACCATATACCTGACTATTTACAGTGAGTATACTTTTCCACATACTTTGGAAAATGTATTTAGTTACTTCTGTGCGTGTTTTTCTGGGCAGCCATCATTGTCTTTCGAAAAAGTCATTCTTCCGATCTCACATCTTTTTGTTTTTGTGTGCTACTCCTTCTCAAGAAGATTGGGTACTTTTTCAGTAACTTTTGTATGCTCAGTTGTAGTTTTCATGAGTGTTATTTTGGTTAATGTCTTTAGACGAACGGTCAGCACAGTCTTTCTTACAACCACGCATATTGTACAGCGTTTGCATCTGTGTAACGGCTGTCATCGTTTTTTGGAGTTGTGTAAAGTTAATGACAGGCAAGTAAAACAAATTTCCCTAACTGTAACGCACCAAACCCAACAAATCAAAACTAGTCTCGGCTTACATAGCTTTTGAAAGCTGAATTTTTTTATAATTTCGTTTAGATATTAATCAACGAAAAACTAGAAGGTAAGTTTGATATAAAAAGGTGTTTAATGAAGATATGAAAAAGTAGAGAGAAAACATTAGACAATTCCTTTTCCTGAAAAGAAAATAAAATTTACGCAGCTGTTCACAAAAATGTTACTGTGCTATAGCATATTTCTGTGTAGCTTAAAAATGCAAAGGAATTCGTTTTATTAAGCACCTAATTAAAACTTTTTGTTTGAATTTTGTGCATAAAGTACGGTATTATTATAGTTTGTTAAGGTCTTTAGGCGTACTAGTTGGCGTAGGCATATAAGGCGGGGTACGGGGTCGACATCTCCCTCCCCACTGGGCTAAGGAGTCGATATCAGAGAAGCAAACGTCGTTTCTGGGAGCAAACTTCTTGTTTAAATTGTTTCCCACTGAGGGAACGTTTCAGGTCAAAACATCTTCCCGTTTGTGAAATTTATTTCCATTCGCCGTAAGTATCTACTCTCCATCCATTGAAACTACACATGTTGTCAGGTGACTGGCCCATTTGAGTAGGAAGCATTTTTTTTTGTTTACAAAGTGCGAGAACCCAATACTGATGACCTCTTTAACCCACAAATAAATCTTACATGCCTATAGGCTACATCTCAACTACTGAGCATTCTAGTGTACCTTAAGATCTTATCGAGTAATTGGTGTATGACACTCACATATAAGGCTCCTGCTATTTCTTTTTTTTTAAATTCTCCCTTAAATATCTAGAACACTGAACACCAATAACTAATTGAAAATAGACTAGCACAATAACTGAGGTCCCTTTTGCGTCTCTGGATTCCTTCAATTTTAAGCTCTCAATTTTTCAAACTTGTGATCATTTCCATAAAAATTATGAGCTAAGAGAGGTTCGACAATAGTTGCTGGTCACATACCCTTGTGGGTGGCAAAAGAAAGCACGTAATGTAAGAAAGTGGCTTAACATTTCTGACTACACTGATTGTGGAACACTATGTAATTCAACTCTTTTACCTTTGGCATCAAAAAATTTGTACACATCCTCCATGCATGTGGAACGTGTCCTCTTAACAGTCTCAACAATCAACCCAAAGCAGAGAAAACTGAGTATCTTAGAAAATTAATACTATTTAACTCATGTCGTTAATTCATTGAGATCCTCTCGTGCATGACAGCTGCTGCCTTAATTCTCTTCTACTGTATTTTTTCTTTATCATCATATTTTAGAATGCCACCACTACATTGCAAACAACTTCTTGCAAGTTCGTAACACTTCCTCTGTTCCTCCTTTGAAGTTTTAAATTCCAAAATACCCTACAGGTCTCATCTGCTCATTTCTGAAATGTTCCATCACAGATGGCAAAGGGGTTTCTTGATTCACTATCCACCCACTCTTTCGACGCCCCCCCCCCACACACACACACACATTTTTGTCCTGCTGAGGACTTATCCTAATACCTATCGTATTGACTTAATCCTTCCACAACTTTAAAACCGATTCATGAACTCCTTAAACCTTGCCTAATCACCAGTCACGTCCTTTAAGGAACGTTTCAAGTGCAGACTTAGTCAAATAATAAAGTATGTCACACAAACTCTTTATTTAATAAACAGCTTGTTTGGTTTGATTTTTTCATAAAACATTTCTAAAAATCGTACCAATGTTTTTAAAAGGTACCTGTATAGGGAAATTTGTAAAAATGTTAGTCTTTGATGCGAAAGTAAACCATAGAAACATGACGATTTTCAAAGTGTCCATTTCAAGAGTACTTCAATTTCGAAAGCCTGCTGCACTTGATTAGAACAATTGGGAAGGATGGTGCACAGGAAAGCACTTATACAGCTTTGTTTTGGAAAACATTTCCTTCCACTGGATAACACTCAAGGTGAAATGTTTTCCTTAAACTTTGTTAGTGATCTCTATGATAATTATTTAGAAAGATTTAACTTACCAATCTGGGTCCCAATGTAATTCTAAAACAAGTTTTTTGAATGCACATTTTACTTCCGTATTCATTTGCTTAGAATAAAGTTTCACAAGGTGTTTAAAGTGCTTGCTACAAGCCGTTCTGTAATCCAAGTGAACAATCCGAGAGATTGTCATAGAAAGTGGCCTCTGAGGAAGTAAAACACTAGCCAAGATCTATGTCATACCCATCATGGTTAGGAATGATGTCAGAAAATTTGGCACTCTTATAACCTAAATTGCAAAAAACGACACTCTCCTCATAATTGTGTGTCTATCGTGTCTGGTAGGAGACTTTTGAGATAATTGGTATTTCAGACTCTCATAATTTTGATTACAGGAGGTTTTTAACACATATGTTTGAAAATAGTTGTATGTGCACCACACCTGGACAAAATTATGCTGAACAAGGCAAACTCATCAGGCTTCTCGGGTGTGGGGAGGCGGCCTTACTTCATTAGGACATACTAGGCTTGCTTTTATTATGAGTGCTTTCCTGGAAAACACTGTCGATCATAAGCCACCGTATCATATCATTGTGATAGTAATATCAAACGTCAATTTAGAGATGTAGTTAGAAAATGAAACATTATTCATAACTGGTGATAATTGTGTCATAAATAACTGACATGTAACCAAATTTTAAAAGCTAATAGTCTTTGAAGAGAAGCACTCGAAAGGAGAGGTCATACTGACTAGAGACTACTCCTTCAACTGTCATTGTCTCGACTGTGGTAGAGACGTTTCAGAGACCGGGGGACGGGTGGCTGGGGGGCTAACCCTGCACCACTGGTATCCTCTGAGGAGGGGTGGGGAATATATTCGAACTGTTCAAAATCACCCTACGTCGACCTAAAAAGTAGGTCGGGTATTTTCGACTACACTGATTTCAGTTGTGATACACCCACGGTGATTAGACCGACTGTTATAGAGTTATGGGGATTTAAAGTCTAAAAATCGAGACACCTTTAATGGGTCCAAACTTTGAACGTTTGAACAAGTGACGCTCCTGTAACTGGGTATCAACGGAAAATGTGACATCTGTAATATGCGCGAAGATATGTGTTTCCTGAATGGTGAGTAGTGACCCACAGATCGAATTAGGAAGGGATCAACAAGGGATTTTTTCAACCATATATTCGAGCCCAGAGAAACCTTCAAACGCTCACTGCTCAAGTTGTTTCCGTACATTTGTCAAATCTAGGAAAAACTATAAAATTGACATGATGGACCTCGGCATCGACAAGACTGCACTGTGTCAAAATATGAATGTCGAAACATAAAGACGTTTTTACTAGGAATTATTCCATATAATGTGCGAAAAATCGACAAAATGAAGTCATATGTAAAAGCGACAAAATGGTTTAGTGGCATTTACACACATGTGCTACGCGAATTCGCACCTGTGAGCCGACAAAGATTCTGTGCCTTAAGAGTAAGAGTATATTTTGGTACCTTATTTCAGATATATTTGTCTTCCAGTTTGGGGGTATGTATGCTTATTTGATTTTTTACTTAAAAACCCTGCATGCATTTCAACAGTAAAATGTATCGTCTATTCAATAGTCATGGCAGGCAAGTTCACCCAAAGAAATGGACGCGATGTACTTACAGTTTTTGCTGCGTGCCATTTCTTATAACTGCGGGCAATACTATCATGCTGAGCGACACCGCCCAAAGTCACCACAAATTGACAATCCGGAGATTTATTCCAAGGAAAATAGCAATCAAAACTGTCTTGAAATGGCTGTGAATGCAAAATTTTCTTTCGGCTTTTTGGTTGGTTCTAATTATTTCCCTCACCCCAAGTGTCAGAGGGTGGGGGTGGGGGAGTTCTTGAATTTCTGCCAATTGCAAAATATTCACCTTGATATACGTAGTTTTTAGGCATCTACATTTTTGAAGGTATGATAAGCATTCTGTTATTTCTTATGGGGAACATTTTCATCTCTTTTTGTCACTCAAAAGATACACCGTGTCTTAATCCTTGCCAAAATAAAAACGATATATTTTATGTAAAAAAAGAAAGCCGTTGCGCTGGAAGTTAAACAGTTATTGAACTCACGTTTTCGTGAATTCAAACTTTACGTACTAACCTTACTAAACTTTCTGTTAACTAAACTTTACAGAAAGAAAACTGTGGCAACATATTTCTGATTCCTTGCCGAAGACAGGCAAGGAACCCCAGCATTACTTTACGCGGAGCGTAGCAGTACGGCGGAACGATACTTCTGAGGACTTTTGTTAAGTTGTCGGGTCGCGCGAACCTTTTCTTATTTTCGGTCTGGCGAACTTTTTCTCATCTTCGGTCTCGCGAACCTTTTCCCAATTTCGGTCTCGCGAACCTTTTCACATTTTCGGTCTCGCGAACCTTTAAACATTTTCGGTCTCGTGAACCCTATTTGATTTTCGGTCTCGTGGGACGAGACCCCGATGGCGCCAGGATTTACCCGACGGGGGCCAGCGACCCGAAGCCCCGACAATTAGGATGCCGTCGAGGGTTTGATGTGGGGAATTTGAACAAAACCTGTGTACTTTACCACGCTATTGACTGATTGAGGGGCATATATTGCATAAAATTTGTATATACTAGAGGAAAATAGTTTTGCGCTAATTTTATTGTTTTTCCCGGAATCTAAACTGTGGAAAAGCGCGCGAAAATTTTTTTGGGTAAGCCTACACAAAAAAGAATTTGTACTTATTTAAAGCTTTTAGAGGTCAATTGTCCGGGCATTTGGGCCCTATCGGGTACAACTTACATTGTACTTTCCTCCTCGAGTGACTAGCCGTACCGCACGACAGACACAAAAGAACCTTAACTAAGTTTAGCGAAATGCGATGAAATTCCCGATATTTTCATAAATCCACGTATTCTTCTTGTTAATTATAAGTTACTTGAAAATATGGAAAGAGTTGTACTTTGTTAGCTATAAGTAACGGAACTGAAGATGAGTGGGCAAAGCGTACCGAAAAATTTGGGTTTTATCGCAGAAATGACCTTTCTGAAAGCCAAAATAAGTAAACCGACCTTGGGAAACGACAGAATTTTCCCACAGGGGGCCGGGCCATGTCAGCGACCCCAAGTTCCGACAGCCCTATGTCGAGGGGTTGGTGAGCAAGGGGATATGAAGGAGCTTAACTATTGTAACGTGGCGCCTTTCAATGACGTTTCTCAGGGTTCTGATTTTAGGGCGTTGTCCATGAATATATGCGGAGAGAAACCGAACTTAGGCAGTCTTCAAACTAGTGAGAGTGGAAACACATTTACAAGAAAAGGCAAGAGACACGATGTGTTGCGTGCATTGCTTGTATTACGAAGTGCTCAAACTCAAATCCTGAAACAGAATGACATCTCAGTTTTAATACAATTTAACAACGAGGACTAGGCCTAATTAACATAATAACAGACAAAACACTCACATACATACAGCTGCACACACAGCTGGCTCATTACAACAATTACTAAAATAGTTACGGTAACTTAGCAACTTGAAACTTTTACTTGCACTTTGACACTCTTACATCACTCCCCCTTTTACTAGAAAATGTCCTCATTTTTCCTTTGAAACTTAACACTTTTCTTTTACACTTTGTACAAATATATACATGATTCTTGAATTGTCTTTGTAGCAGGGGTAAAATAATCGCAGTTTTCTCAATTAATGAATTTGAACTCATTAATATTTAGAATTTCATTACAATACAAACACAGCGTCATTTGTATAGGAATGCTTGAAATCTAATAGCTGTAGTGAAAATGAAAATATTTTCCAATTGATTTTCCTTTCATGTAATATATAACTAACATATAGCATGTACAAAGTGTATTAACAAGCCTACCATGGCGTGGCATGGGTTACCACGAACATATGTACAATACTCTACACAACATGAAATTCACTAAGATACTTTTTCCTAGGATTAAGCAAGTACATTCACTCCGGGTTAAATTATGGGTGGTATAAATGAAGATCTCTAAAACGTGAAGGAATCGTTGTCTGACGCCCTGAGCGTGTTGTTCTTGGTACCGGGTATCGGACCTGAGGAGTCATGTGGGGACGGTTTTACCGTAACGGTTCCTGTGGCGGTACCAGGAGATTGGTTAGGAACGAAAGATTGGGATCCTGACAGTGCAGACTGAGGTGGTGTTGGGTAGTCCTGCCCATGACTTTGCCATTTCACCTCTTCTAACCTCTTGTTCGGCATTTTTGAACGATAGGGCTTAAGTCTATCATGATGTACAGTACGCAAAGGTTTCAAGGGATTTCCCAAATCGCAAACTTGGTACACTACCGGATATTCGGAAGAATTCTGAATTGCTTTCATCACCATAAATGGGCCTTCCCACTTGGGCAATAGTTTCATTCTACTATTTCGAGGAAGATAAATCCGTACTTTATCCACAGGGGAGTAACTTTTAATTCTGACTTTCTTATCATAATTATACTTTTGAACGTTCCTTGTGCTTGAATTGAATTCCGCTACTTCCTGAAAGGCCTGCCTAAGGCTTTTGTGAAATGTAACGTAATCTGAAGGGTGTGGAGGAACTCCTGTCACTGCGGGTGACATATCTAACCATGTAGAGGCAGGGGTTCGAGGTTCTCTCCCGTGAATAAGAAAGGAGGGGCTAAAGCCAGTACTACTGTGCTTAGACGTATTGTAACCAAATTCTAGTTGCTTAAGGTAATCGTTCCATTCATTACCATTTGCAGCTATGTATCTACTGAGTTGTTCTTTAAAGGTACGGATGAATCTTTCGATAAGTCCACCTGACTTTGGGTGATACGGGGTAGTTCTCGTTTTATGAATGCCAAATTTCTTACATAATGTTTGCATAAGGTCACTCTCAAATTGTTTCCCTTGATCTGTGTGGAGCCGAAGGGGCACCCCGTGTTCCCGTATGCAATCCTCAAAAATAAGGCGGGCAACTGTATCTGCCTTTTGATTCGGCATCGGGTACACATTAACAAATTTGGTAAAA
>WURT03113939.1:0-11975 GCA_009936505.3 Holothuria glaberrima
TGCATCTAAGGACCCTCAAATATTAAAATTTTCCGAAGGAGTAAGAAAAGTAAAAAATTGCATTGATTTACCTTACATTTTTTCTAAAATGATGCACCAAACTGCAACTTAGGACCGTAAAATATCAAAAAAGTTTTCCAAAGGACTAAGAAATGTCAAAAAAGTGCATTAATTTACCTTCAAATTTTTCCAAAATGATGCACCAAATTGCATCTAGGGACCCTAGAATATCAAAAAATTTTCCTTAGACCCCTCCCCCAGGACGAAACAAGTTCAGCCCTCAGTCTTGAACAGCTTCCTACGCCGGTGGGTGAAACCCCCTTGAATTTTTCGCCCCCTAGAAAGTTGCCATTGACTTAATACATTTTTACGCATTTGGCCTCCCTCCACGAAGCCATTTCGCCCCTTCAGTATCTTGTCTGACTACGGGCCTGGACGTGTCTCTACAAGAATATGAGAAGTTTTAACAACGAATGAGGCAGGGCCGTCAGGGACCGGGGTGGGGTCTGAGATGCTAGTATAGTAGCAGTGCAGCTGTGCTGGCAATTGCAGACCATTGTTCTGGTCGGGCGTGTGACGAGAACGAGAACGTTCGCATACTCTTGTTTAGGCTTTGTTTGTGTGTGTGTGTGTGTGTGTGTTTCTTTCCTTTTTTTTCTGCTTCTGAACCTGCTCAGAAACTGACATGGCTTATACCATGAACATGAAAAGGAAGGCGTGTGCGGGATCGGGAGGTGCTATTAAAATGGAGGTGCGCCCTCGGAAACTTAACGTTTTTGCTACTCATGCTCCTCAAGTTAAACAGCGAAAAGGAGTCAATTTAGCCAAACTAGACGAAATTGTCGGCACTACACTGTGCGAATGAGGGGTAAATTTTGAATCAGGAGCGTAAATAAAAAAATCACAAAAAGGGCTGTCAAAAATACCTTCTCAGGTTCTATTCTTACAATTCGGATTAATGGGATTAATACAACGTTTTGGAGGCATGTTTAAACTAAGGTCTGGTGACATGAAAATTTTTGTAAAACCAAGAAATAGCCACAATTCGGATGAAAATTCATCATACATAGGGAGCTTCCACCAAAGGTCAAAAGGTCGAATGACGGGGACGCGCTGGTTGTTCTGGAGGAGACTGCGCAACGCACCTTGTTTCAGTACATGACCTCTTAATTGTCAAGTTGCTTTATTCGGTGTAGCTTTTGCTAGGGCTTTGAATTTAATTCTTATATTGGTAAAAGTCAAAGAGACAGAAATTGTCGCCACTTTGATTTGACGTAACAAAATAGGTACCTGCCAATTCTCGCATACGTATTTTCATAATTTATCTGCAATGAAACAAAACGCAACATGAACAAGAGAAAATATGAAAAAAAACTGTCCACCGATCGTTGATTTCTACCGACTTTTGTGTTTTTGTTGGAAATTTCCATAACATTTCGTATTGAAAGATGTTGTATGTCAGTGCATGATGAGCTACTTGACTACTTGACTTGACTACTTGACATAGAGCATGATAGTTCCTATATCCTGCTCTATGGGGAAAACATTAAGCCGCCACGATGATCCTTGTTTGCCAAACCTAACATATACGGTGGGCTATAATAAGATATATAGTGTAGGATGCTCTACCTGTATACTTTCGGATGTCTGCACACTTGACTACCTATATGTAATTAAGCGTAAGAATGATAGAAATAAAAACCAAAAATTTACAAAAGACATATCTTCCCTTGATATTCAAAGTACGCACAATGTGCTCATTAAAACAGTCAGGTAAATAAAAGCTGTGTTTATTACATTTTTTCCCCTGGCAGACAGACTGGCTGATGAAGTATTGGTGACACTTTTACAGGGGATGTAACATTAAACAAGAATCGCGAAATTTTATGCTGGTAGGCCTATTGTGATTTATCGGTTTATTGTAGAGCGTGATTTTACCACTTACTGAAAACTTCAATTCTTGCTACAGTAAGGCTTCCTCCAAGTTTGTTTCATATCATGCTTGAACCCATCTCAAATATGGCATGGGCTTTTGCAGTAACTTTTAAATAAATTTACCAATTTTGAGATTCTGTATAAATGTTACATGAGAGCCACTCCTGATTTCTACATCAATTGTCTTATGTTATGCAGCATTATTATGCGCCCAAATGTGGCATGTAAATTGTATATTGGATAGACATAAGGTTTTGATTTTATCTCTTTGGCGTTGAATATTTTACCCTCGTTATCTCCCTTCAGCCCTTACGAGGCTTAGCAATGTCAAAAACTGTAAACTGTACTCATTATGACGTCACCAGATGGAAAGTTTACCTATTTCAGATCATACAGTGCGGCTCCTCGTTAAGTCACAAAGGGTAAGTCCTCAACCATGGAGCTGTGAATTACGCCTTAAAGATTATATAAAAAAGAAAAAGTTTGGACGAGCATACGTGTGCCATTTTCTAGTGTGTGTGACCCCCCTGCCCCATCCCGTGCCTAATGAAGATATTAACACCAGGACTCGACAAATCCTTCGCCCGACAGTCCAGGGGAAGAAAAGTCACTCGGGGATGTGCAGTATTCAATATCTTACAGCATTTTTTTTTTTTTTTTGGTGTAAGTAGGTCTCGTGAGGGTGACTCTGAAGCATAACCCAAAGAAGAGATTAGTATAGGCAGTTCATTTGTAGGCTAATAATTATTATCTTAGATATAAGGTACCCCGAGGTAGGATTGAGAGTATACAGTCTGTTGAGTTTGACCGCTTACAGCTTATGCCTGTGTGGAATAATGGTTGTATACAAGTCTTCACTGTAACAAAAACACGTTCCTGTGATTAATCTGCTTGGGAGCTTGGTGAGAGTACGGTGGGATCAGCTCCTTGGTGGGATATTGCCTGCGTAACAGACTGTAGGGTAATTCCTTGTTCAACAGACGTTGGCAAGCCTTAAAAGGGGTCTGAGCCAACTGAGTCTGCTTGGTGGGTGTAGGTGGACTGTTAACTATGACGTCGGACTTGCGACCCAAGGACTGCTGGTTCGAGTCGCCCTGCCAGGGACATTACGTTGAGTCCTTGGGCAAGATGCTTGGGCAAGAGGCTCTACACCCAGGATTTCAATGGCTATATACCTATGAGGAAACTTGTCACTGGCGCTGATTGCAGCTGTCTAGAGGGATTGTCTCTAGGACGGGTTACTGCTGCCCAGAGGTAATATTTATGAAGCGTTTGAGCTCTCGGTGATAAAACGCTAATATGAAAACAGAATACTATTATATTTTTTCTCGGTCTAATTTCCTGTCCTTTGGGCGTTATTATGTGAGTTGCTTACTTCTTTTTGTTGCAATTGCATGATATCTTTTCAAGATCTCATGATTTCCTATGAAAAGTGAACTCCTTTTAGGTTGCTTGAACTCCCACGAACAGCTTGGTACCACACAACTGGGAATCAACAGGGCCCCAACCCAAGGAAATAAGGGGCCAAATAAAAATCTAGGGGGCTAAAAATGATAATGAAAAAACTGTTTTAGCCATTAAGTAGTGATAGTACAAGCACCCAATGGGATGTTGAGCTGAAACGCAGTGTAAAGGACGTTTATCACTACCTTTGTTTTGGCAGGGCAAGGACCGCACAGACGGGGGCTACGGGGGCTTTGGCCCCCGCCCTTTTTCTGTAGTGGGCATTTTGGACGGCCTTAAACTAGGAATTGGAGCTTTTATTTTCTTTAACAAATTAGCCTGCTTCAATGATCGATTAGCCCCACTTCAAAATTGGTCCCGTGGTCCCTGCTGGGGTTGGGGAGGATGGGGCACAGTTTTTGTTTGGTGGTAACTCATGACCCCCACACAGAATGGAAAGAGGACTTAGAGTGGTGTTAGATTCATGTGAACTTGGGTTCAGTTTGCATGGACTTGAAGTCATAAGACTGTATCAGTCTTTCGTAACAGTATATATGGCAAAAGACTTCAAAAATATTTGAGTTGTTTTGACAAGCATAGATCCTATCCTGACCATAAATAAGTCTGAACATTCATACCAGCATCTTAGACAATATTTGTTAACACTTTGGAATGAAAATGATTGGGAAATTTTAGACCCTGTAGTTCCACCAGTAAGCACACAACTTCTGGACATATGTTGGTTATAGCATCTTGGTAGGCCTATCCAGGTATTTTACACGTTAGGTAATAACAAACTGCAAAGGCCCCTCTAGAGAATTGTGTCTCGAGGGGAAAAACCTTCCAACTAAAAGTTGCCAATATATTATAGATAATTGTTTGAGAATCTTTTGAACATGCCAGGAGGATGTTTTTGTCATTTTTGACAAATTTGTTTATGTTTGATACTGTAAAACGATGTATTTTGAAATGGTACTCTCTGCAGTGCAAGATGCATGCAGCAAGCTGTAGGTTACTTGTGCAATCGAGCCATCTGAACCATGTACTTCAAAGCTGAAGTCTCTTACATTTTCGAGTCAAGAACTTGCACTCATGGTCACAGATTGCAAAAATATTTTTGAAAGAATTTGAATGATTTCATGTCATTTTTGATACGGTTATAACAGTTTTATCGATATTCTGTCTCTAGTCAAAGAGACAATGAATAGCTCATTTTGTATTAGGTATGGACAAACTTAATTATTTCCAAAAAGGCAGAAGGAAAAGTTGATGTTGTAGGCCATTTTCGTATGTATACTTCATTTAGGTTTGCCGTGAAACACATGCATGGGTCCGCGATACGGCGCCTACCAAGGGAAGGCCAGTTTATTAAACACCTGCACTGAGCTGTCATGTTAGAAAATAATGATAGCTAGCTGTGCATTACCTCGAGTCTGTTTAGGTAAAATTCCGATGTGAAGGAGGAAGAAATTGAAAGCTCCAGCGAAGCTTGCTGATGCACATACAGTTGGTCGCATATAATTTCTAGCGAAGATGAATTTGATACAAAAGAAGAAAAAACAACCGTGAACAGAAAATATTGGCCAATAATTTGGGCAAAATAATTTATTTTTAAAATTATTTGGGCAATTCTATCCCATACTTTTTGGCGCGGAAAATTTACGAGGGCGATTTTGCGCAATATGCCACTGAAATTTCGCACTCCAAAATTCAATTTCGGATGCTCTTTTGGACCTTTCGGGGGCGGAATTGCACTCCGCCCCTGTGTTTTTCGGACGCTGCTCTGAGTACAGGTAACTATAAGGTCACTTGGAGAAGTCTAGAGGCAAATCTGAGGTTATTTAAAATTTGGACGCTAGCATAAGGCTTTATGTTAATCAGGTTTTCAGAAAATGGTTTTAGCCATAATAAGTGATTCTTTCTCGTTATTAGGTTATTCGAGTTTGTGTGGGGAACGGCGATAACTGTGCGCAAAGGGCGCTGAAATTTTCCATCTAAGATATCATTTTCATTGTAAAGCTTGCATTCAGACTGTACTTTGACACACTTCAATTTCCTAAGAGGATTTGGTTTGTTAGGATGATAAGTCTGATTTATAAATGATTTGCATTTCCCTAGAGAACACTAGTTTCTTCAAATAAGTTTATCTTTTAAGACTATAGTGGAAGACGGGAAGAATTTTCCTCCTTCAAAAGTTACAAACTTGGCCCTTACACAATCACGTCAAAACAATACAACATAAATTTGACACACTGACAATGTGTTTGTGAAAGATTGGTTATAGAAAACATAATACGTCAATCATTAATGTTTAAAGACTTTTCGCTCCATCTCCTGCATTTTCATTAGTTATGTTCGATTGGAACCTGATAGGCGTTTACTTTTTCCCATGAAATACATGTTGGCGCCACTGCTTGTCACTAGTAGGTCTATACTTAGTAAGAAATCTGCTTAATCAGGGCACGGGCACAGACATCCACAAGATAACACGTCTTGCGTTTTCAATCATCCTAGAAGGCCTGTACAAATTATGGCATCCTTAATCCCCCTAAATTAAAAAAAATTCTCTTAATAAAACTAATTTATTACTGTAGTTCAATGTAGCTAGCCGTGTTCCCCTCCACCACTCAAGGCTAATATCATTATTTTCAAGTTCGAAGATTTCTATACTAGCATAAATACCAAGCCATTTAGCTTTTTTCACAAATCGTCCACTAATGATGAGAAAGCCAGCTCTTTAATCGGGCAAAATAATATATAATCGCAAAATGATAGTTTCATCGATATGTTTTCTGCACGATATGTTTCTAACACGGCGCCCTGGACCCAACGCGTTCAAACTCGCGCTTCGCGCTCGTGATGTTCTTGTCACACCCACTCTCGTTACACTCCTCCATATCAGTTGGGGACTTACAAGTTGTACCATCCCCCTCCCACACACACACGCACACACACGCACACACACTCACCTCCGAAATCCTGGACACGCCACTGGTACACTCAAACCCTGCAGAAAGGTCTTTGAATATTTGAATATGTGTTAATAAAATTTTGTAAAGGTTTTTCTCTTCTCTTTCTCTTCCCTCTCTGTTTTGTTTCTTTTCTTCTCTTTATCCACGCCCGGTCCTCCTATGCTTATATGTAAGGGAAATTGATGCTTTTGAGTGTGACGTCACAACTCGAAATTGAATAAGGCAGTTCAGAGATTGTACATGTACGTAACAGTTACTTTCAATGACTGGAAATGTGTTAGTTATGGGGCAAACGTGTGGGCAACACAGCACGGATTACAGAACCTGAACATAAGATAGGCGTGGTAAGTAGCCTTCTTCTCTTACTCTCGCGTTGTAGTTCTGAAAGTAGACAATTAATTAGAAATCGGACATCTGCCACCGATTTGTACCGCCAATTCTTACATAATCGAACTGAAGGTAAAAGAATATTGTCTTAGCGACGAAAAACTTCTCGTTAAGGTACGGTCACAAAGCTTCGTACGAAATAATCAGTTCGTACGAATCTCACAGTTCGTACGAACAGTGAGTTCGAAAGAACTGAAGAATGTTCTGATTTCTTACGGCGTTCTTGAGGAGTTCGTACGGCCGCCGCAAGAACGCCGTGAGGCGTTCGTGAGAAAATACGGTGAAAATCTTCGTCTGATGGCCTAAAAGTTCTTACGAACGCCGTAAGAATGACGTGAGGTCTTCTTGCGGCGAACTTACGGCCGTCTCAAGAAAGTTGTTGTCATACAGTCAACGTGCGGCGAACTTACGTGCAACTCACGGCACACTCAAGTCGTTCGTAGGAAAATGGAGATATACACTGGGGAACTGTTCTCCTTGTGGTATTTTTTACATTTTTTGGAAGAGTTCGCCATATTGAAGATGACAACAACGATCAGGAGACAACAACTACGCATTCTGCAGCTCTATGAATTGCAGTAACCCTTTTGTATGAACTACGAAACCCAGTGTAAGTCTTATAGAAATGCACGGAAAGATATAAGGGGCAGATTACTGAGTGACCTTGGCGGTGCAAACCTTACTTCAAAGCGAGGTATCTCCCTCCAAATAACAACTCCCTGGTTCTACGAATACCACAACACCACCCACTTCCGCTCTGAGGCGTTGGGAAGAACGCCGTGCGAACTATTGATAAAAACAATATTCTTACGAACGCCGTAAGGAGTTCTCAAGAACAACTCAAGAAGTTCTTGCGGTGAACTTACGGCCGCCATAAGGCAGAATAAGAACCAGAAATGCGCTGTTGGACCGGAAGTATCTACACATTTTGTACGGAGTTCTTACGGCGGCCGTACGGTTAGGTCATTCTTACGGCGTTCGTAAGAATTGAAAAAAAGTCTTGGACATGATCATCGACCTGGCTACGAACTTAAGAACGGTCTACGAACAGTTGCATTTCGTAAGAACGCCTCAAGAACGCCGTACGAAATGGACCACGAAATCCCTAAAATCGTTCGTAGACCGTTCGTAGAAGCATTTGTGACCAAGCCATTAAATAATGAAAGAAAAACTGAATGTTGTCGCCAATTTTGTACCACTGGATTCGTACAGCGAAATGACTTACTGTCGCAAAGTAAACCATTTTTGCCGGGACATTATGCTTGTGCTTTCTTGTTGGACAAAATATTGCACAAGATATGCACTAGACCTAGGACCTTGGGTTCTGGTCAATAAATATTCATTAGTTGTGACATGTATTAGACCTTGGGTTCTGGCAATAAATATTCATTGGTTGTTCAGCTAGCAGGCGCATAGCCAAGATTTTGCCAGGAGACGAAGCCTTTAGGCTAACTATCTAAGCGTAACGCCACCATAGTTTGGCACGCATGCGTACAAGAAAAGTTTGGCCGAAAACGCCTCGCAGATCGCTGGAAATGGCTCTTCCCAGGCCTTGTATAAGTTGCATCATAACATTTGCTATTTTGAAATTTCATGTTCTGTAAACTGTCCAGCGATATCATAAAATATCATTAAAATATACAAGCAATATGCTCAAGGGGGAGGGGCGGTACTAGTTTGATCTGCGTGAGCCAATGGTTATAATGAGAGTACGAGGCATGATTACTGCATGCGTGACGTCACAACTGCGAATAAATAACGAAGATTCTACACATCTATGTAATGGTTTGTCACTTGACGTAGCCATAACATGGAAGTACTACTTCCGAGGTAGTACTTCCATGGCCAGAATAAGTTTTGAGGGACCGCACAATAAGTACACATTCTTTCGGATCTTCTTGTTTTAGATGTGGGGGACGTGAGTCACATGCATGCGATACACTGTGCACAATATATATTTTAATCTTAATTTTGTGGGCTATTGCAGAGAAGCTCCGTTAGTCACCCGACCGACACCCGTGGCCAAAAAAAGGTCCGAAAAATAGTTATATCTACTTACCAGCTGGCAAAATATACTCCTTTTCACACAACGACAACATATTGTGAATATCTGAAACAACTCTAACATTCTGAAGAACTTTTCGGAAATTGGCTGTATTTTTGTTCTTGCAGCACGTTTCAATTTACAAATGCTATTGAAACACTCTTTAACAATGTTAGAAAATTGAAAGCCCCAAAATATACTGTAATGTATTTGTTTTGGCATTTATAGGACTATCTTTCTTTACGTACATATTTTACATAGATCTAGGATTTTTAGGATTATTTTCAAAGTAATAGGTGGCCACTCGCCTTATCGTTTTGTTACCGTCAAAGAATTTTTCTATCCCCCACCAACAGTGTACGTGGGATGATGAGTGTCTGTCTTTAAGCCAAGGAGGAACAGCCTACTTGGCACCAACACCCCCTCCCATAAATCGAAATTGGTCAGCACTCCCTGGGTCAGAGGACACTGGCTGGGGACGTTCTCTGGAAGTGCCCACCCCACGGATTTCGATTACAGATCCCAACAGTTTTTTCATAGCCATGATTTCAATTACAAATGCTCATGATTAAGATCATCAAGGGTTCCTGCAAATATGAACCGACATTCCCTACATAACAGGCTGATGTAAGGTCAAGATTTGCTAAATATGAACGTTCCACTACACCCTTACAGTATTATGTCAAAGATGATTTCATTGAAGGTTCAAAAACGTCGAAATCAATAATACATGTAATAACATCATTCTATTCACAAGAACTTTCTCTTTCTCTAAAATAGAATATATATTTATGTTTAAAGCATCAGTGGCTTAGTACCTCCCAAAAATATTTTTCTTCACTTTTGTTTTTTAAAAAATTCTGGAAGCTGAGCTGAAAGAAAGTTACTGGTTTCAACAAGAAGAAAAGGTAAAACATTTCAGAAAAATACATGAGCACCAATATAATGTAATATATTTAATATTTAGCACCAAAATTGTTCTCAAAAAGAGATGAAATTTTACCTGCATCACCGCGATCACGGAGCAAATTTTTGGAATGAAGTTATTTAAAAAGGATCTGAAGAACGTTGAATACTGAAGTTAAAGGATAAGAACTCTGCTACAAAAGACATGCCGTCCGCTCTACTGTGCATACCCTTGTTATATGGCCACCTGGAATGGATCGTGACCACGGACTTTTCATATATGGACAAACGATCACGTGACCAATACGGTCGCCACCGTTCGAACAAATTTAGACTTACCAAAATGGCCGCCGGGGCTAACTACCATTTGCCCAATTTGACGATGAATGGAAGGAAAATATCAGTCCTCCTTCTGTGTGTTGAATTTGAACTGAGCTTGCATCCTTTCGAAAATATTACGTTTTTCACACTATCTTTCGATACTGAGACACTTGAGCAAGTCCAAACTTTTACGCACAAGGTTATACCAGGCAGCCATATTAGTAAGCCTACTCGTGTACGTACGGTGGCGACAATTTACGCATAAGACGTTAGTGCAATATGCTCCGTCCATATATAAGAAGTCCGTGATCGTGTTATTCACCTTGATCGTGTCATGTCAGTTACCAATTTTTTCGTCGCATGCTAATTCGCAGGCGACTGACTTATAGAAAGAAATAAAGTCAAAAACTGTGCGGACGAGGCAAGTCTTTGCGATGTGCAAACATTTCGTCCTTTACCAAATGGCACTTTGAGCTCCTCCTTCAGTTAGAGATGAGAATACAAAATGGTTTTCTCGTCAGTGCCGTCCCAAAAGCCACCTCTGTCTATTTATGGCTTTTTTGTGACAGTAAAACAATATATGTTGCTTTATGACTAAACAACTTCACCGTATTGAAAGGAGTAAAAGAATGGACGAAACGTCTTGTTCCTCAGCTTAACATCTTCTAATAGCAGTACTGTTTAGTATTAAGTGGCTAGTGCGTGTTATGTAATTGTGTAGAGCGCCACTACCTAATGCCTGAGCTACGCGAGAGTCTAAATAAATACGAACATAAACCTAAACCATCCTGTGTTTATCATGATCATCGAGTACACACTAGACACAAAAGTGCGAAAACTAAATGTTCATACTTGATTTGGGAGCCCTCACTTGGCTACAAATTATACTCCATGAAAACATTGGGTACAGGTTCCCCGTTCATCAGAACATATGATACGTTCAAATTGTTAAACATCTCAGCCAACTGAAATACAAATATTCTTACATTTCTCGTACCTATGCAACAATATGGAGCAAATTTTGACAAATATTTCTCTGATCAGAAACTGCTGTGGTACTGCTGCGATTTTCACGTGTTATTTTAAAGAGTCAACAACTCATGCCCATAGCAGGAGGTATTTCAAAGTGAGGTCAAACGTTAAATTTAAATCTTAGATAAATGCAAGTTTCATGGTTAACACACCAGCTTTGCATGCGATCAGAATAAAATAAGTTCAAGGATAAATGTTTAGCGGAAATATTTGTAGTACTTTCAAAATTTTTAAAAAATGTGGCAAGCTTATTCGAAAACACTAAATATATACTTAGCACGAAGAGAATTAAGATTAATGCACAAGTGGTCAAGTATCTCGCATTAAAAGGCAGTAAGTGTTCCACATTTTTCGGTTAATTTAGGACATCTCGAGTGTCAGTAAAACGTAGAGATGAGAAACATATGTGCAGTCTGCTGCGTTACCATGTGCTATTTTCCTGTGCAATGCGCGCATAGCAGAGAAAACAATCAAAACACTTCTCATGTCACGTGACAAGCGTCCTTCCAAGAAAATCAAGGACAATGAATCTGCATGATACCAGATATCGTTCCACACCACAGTTTACAATACAAATGTATTCTATGGTCGGTAGAAAAACGGTGAGACACAGATAGGAAGACTTCTTGGTATACTTCCATAGTAGGCCTACCACCAGGGAGTTGTCATTTGCAATCCCATGGTTTAAATAAGGATGCATGATGGCCATTTTTGCCGGCGACTGTTTACTGGGCCTGGGACTTTGCTGTACGCAAGTACTGTAAACACACCTCCAATCGTGTTTCACTGACGTCACTGCGTCACGCGTCTCTGTGTTTATTAAACATTTTGACGGCTAGGCGCCCATTGACATATGACGTAATTAGGGAGTTCACGGTTACGTCACTGGTTGGCATTGGTTGGCATAGAGCATGCGCAAAAACAAATGCGTGTAT
>WURT03113950.1:0-11975 GCA_009936505.3 Holothuria glaberrima
TCCTGCCCTCGATGCGACGCATGCTGCAGATAATGCAAACTTGTAACATTAGGCCTACCGATTTTAGATTTTTTTTTATCATTACAGTTAACTAGTGAATGTGTAATATGAACAATATTATAATTCTGCAGGTGAGTGGCTTTCGATTCCGTGGTAGCTACTGTACAATGGGTAGAAGTGGCACTACAGGTAGTACTGTACGGACTACCTGATTTTGAGCAGGACAAATTTTACAAACTGGTAGTTCTTCGGACAACCATGGTTAATTCCTTAAAATTGAACACTGTCTCAGAATAAGTGCACCGACAGTACATTTCCGTAACAATCGTTGTAGTTTATGCTTTACATAGCACCACAGCTGCGCCTACGGACCAACCACGAAGTCCGTGTGGTACCTGTGGTCTTACATATACGGTACGTCATACATAGTGCATGTTTGTTTGATAACCAGTGGGACTAATCCAAATGCTTTTTGAGATGAAGCATGAAAAAGAACATATTGATGATCAAACAAAGTACTTATGACAGTGATCAATTTTGAAGGGAAGACCAGCATGAACGAAGTTTTTGAGTATTAAGCTTTGGCAGAATGCTGCGAGCCTGCAAGCTTTTTTCGGTACTGTAGTTCGAAGTTTTATAACGGTAAAGTAGCAAAAGTGCGTCATAGCAAAATAGCACATCTGCAGGCTAGCCTAGGCCTGAACTTAACGGTTATGTTGAGGTCTAACTTTTGAACTACAAAGGTCAAGGAGATAAAAAAATAGTTCCGATTTTTTTTGTATGAAGTTTTTTCTGTATACATTGCATAAACCCCGCCAAGTATCGTTCATTTGGGCCTAGGCCTAAATGAAGTTTATGTTAGCCTAAGTGTGTAACATTATGACTAACATTACCATGCAGCCTAGCCTACTCAGCCTAACAGTAACAAGTAACATGATCTGAAAGTTTTATTTTGTGCACCAATAATGCAAAAAGGGATGTAGTCAGCACTGCCGTGGAACTAGTTCAAAGTTCAGTTTGCTTGCATTATAGACTCACAAAACCTTAGCCTTGTCACTGAGATGGGGTGTGTTGATTTTTGCATTTTTGTTTACAATTCCTGCAGGCACACCAGTCCTCCAAATTTTTAAAATACAACCTAAAAAAATTGTAATTTTTCCTGTTTAAAAATTTGATAGAAATTTATTAAATGTGCCACCATTTTGGATCTAAGAGTATTTAGACTTCAAAAAATTCCCAAAGGGGAGGGGGACACCACCTCCACTTAGACCCCTCCCCTGGGCCGGTGGATTCTCCAAAATTACGCTGATGATTTCCTATTTCTAGATATCAAATGTTGGCAGGTCTGCACTTGGGGGCAAACTGGTAGGTGGTCCTTGGGGGTGAACTGGTTGGGGCAAACTGGCAAGGGGACAAAATGACTGTAAACTTTATGTACAGATGCCTTCATAGTAAGCTGTAGGTATGGCTTTAGTCAGTCGTGTGTCTCCGTTGTAAGCATAGAGGTGCTGAGCAACAGTCCGCTTTCGGGTAAGGTGCTCAGTTGCCTCACATACAGTATCATGCAAAACTTGTTTAACTTGTTGACCAAACCTTCCTAAGAAAGATGGAAAGTTTGGTCAAGTTACAAACAGAGTTTAATAACCTTTATACCCAACTGTTAGGTTATGCACTCAACACACTATCAGTGTTCAAATTAGAAAAAAAAATTAACTTAAAAATTTTACCTGCACAAATAAATTCTTGCATGCACCGACTACCAAAATCAAAAACAAAAATACCTGTGATTCTTCCTATCTTAAGGCCTCTGGCTAGGCCTACCTGAACTAGAAATGACAATGAGATGATCAAAAATCATTGTGGGTGAATGTGTTGGTTCAGTCATTTTGACTACGATTACGTAGCCTCTGTTGTATTTTCACCAACACAAGGCATTAATTCTAACAACGGCGTACAGAAGGCCTATCATCAGTTTCTCCGAGATTTGCATCATCATGAGGCCTCGTGTCAAGCCTAACGGAAGTATATACTGTTGCTGGTCAGTATTAGTACAGTATTAACGTTAGATAAAATGTCTTGGTCTCACTATCATCCTCAACCAGTGCATTTTTGATACCGAAATAAGTATAGGCCTAGTTGGTTTTCTTTGGCTAAATGATTTCTTTTTCTTGATGGTTGAGACAAGTTTTTATCATCGTATTTTTCACAAGCGAAATTTACCAAAACATACAAAACACACACTTGCTGCCCATGCATGCAAGGTCAGTGCTATATGGCCCTATGTACATGTAGCATGTAAACTACTGTATACATGGAACTTGGCACATACTGTTTGTAATTATCACATTCTGTACGTACTGTACAAACAGCTCACATACTGACTGACACATTACATGTGCACACCTTTAAAGTGTGATAGCCAAGCTAACTATAAGATCGGGAGATCGCAAATCTGCTGACGGATGTTTACAGCCTGAGAAATGCGAAGCCACATTCATGCATGTCAAGTTTTTGAGATTCTGGTAGTATTTTGTAGTTATAACTTTATTTTACACGCTTTTTTATGTCTTTATGACATCTCTGTACTTACTGAGTAACATTAGATCGACATGCACGTGTGCAGGTAAACAAGTGAGGGTTCCATGCACAGTCAAGAAATTACTGCATTGGTGCATGTGAACATGCGTTATTTTGAACACTGCACACTATACATGCAGAAGTACGTCAGATGAAGCAGCATATACTTCGGGACAGTGCAAACTAAGACAAGGTAATTTTCGTTGTTTTTGGAGAGTGCTATTTCCAAATGTTAAAAATACACGAAAGGATTGAATGCAGTTATAAAAAGCTTGAAAAATAATCATATTTAGGTATGCACATACCTGAAATGGGTTTATTATCGTGAAAAATAAAATGCTGGATAGGTTAAAAAATGTTAGGCTTACTATGGTAACATTGCTACAGTGAGAGCTAGTAAATTTTGAAGGTGCCTGAATTACAGGCCCACATCAATTTCGGTGCCTTTGCTATACCTAATAATGTTTGTGACAGAACTGGGTGTAACTTTATAGAATACCCCGCCACGAGAAAACACCCCTAAAATTAATTGGCTACTTCGTTTAGTTCAGTTCCATTATTTGTTATTATGAGAACGACTCACGATACTATATGATTGATACAGCTGATGAACAAGATACATTTTCACTCATAAAAATAGACTTAGCCTAGGCCTAACGATAAGTCCAAAGCTTTTCCCCCAATTGGCTACATCATGAAGAAATCGGTTTGTATGGGCATAGGCTACATATTAACACTTAAGAAATAGGATCATGGTCACTATCCATCCATCAGACTTTAGTATAGACTTAATTAAGTAAATAGACTAGTTTAATTCTAGGAATAGTGAAGTTTTCAGGCTTTTTGCTAAAACAAGCAAAGAAAGTTGTTCTCAAAATGTTATAAGTTGTATTATATTACTTACTTTTTTAAATTGTCTCAGAAGAATTAGGCCTATTTTGAGAATGGCACACCAGCATTTACCATAAAAATGTTACATTAAAGATTGCTACTCCCTATTTTATAATGGAATAGCCCAACTGGATGGATAGTAGACATGATCCAAGAAATATTGAAAAAAAACTCAGTGGAAATGTTTTCTCGTGGAGTGGCTAGGCCGGCTCTACCAGCGAGTTGTGAAGTACGTGTGACGGTGTAGCTGGCTACACCGTGGACTTATTTCATGGCAGGGTATTCTAGATAGTTCCACCCAGAACTCCAGGCAGCACTAGTCAAGCTATGTCATGGTTATTTGCCAACTGAGACACCATAAGGTTAATGATAATATTCGAGTTGGGCAATTCGGTAGCCTACTGCAGGTTAGCTCTTGTGCACTGTGTACAAATTTTTCACATACCCCGGTCATAGTGCCCATGTCTCCCATCTCAGTTTTAGTGCAATATTCTAAGCTTCTTGCTCCGTCATTCCATCCTTTCCAAAGGGACCCCAATGGAATTAAGCTTTTTCAAGGCTTTTTGGGCAATCCCTGGTACTTGATGGCCTACTCAGGTTCATACTCTTGTTTTCGTCTTTCTCCTTTTATTGTTTTATGTTTCTTTTATTTTTCCTGTTGATTTGTTGTCCCACTTACCAAATCAATCAATCAATCAATGTGCATGGACCTCTCATACTCTCAAATAACAATATTTTTTCACCAAACTTTGTCCATCAACTCTCTTTCACACCGCACCTGCATATGATACACTTACCCTGGCAAACTTTTAAAAAAAAAAGCGATTTCAATTTCTTGTCGGAGTTATTGTGCAGACTTACGTGGTTAACTAGACGTATTATGCACTTATCAATTGAATGACTCACCCCACTACCCCTGGACATGGTCAATCATTGTCAACAGAAGTGTTGATAAAATGTGTGCAATGACATGCCACTCAGTCACTTCTGTAACTGACAACTTATAAATGTAAAATGACTTAAAACTCAGTCACAAAATTGATGCACATTTTGCAATTTTGACTGGCATGTGGGTCACCATATATGGAAAAAATGAGAATGACAATTGGTATCCCTGTACAAAGTGTAACAATTGACTAACACTAATCCACCCCTTGGTCACAACAATGACAGACAGTTGAGGTAATGTGACTCACCCCTCAGTCATGCTGATGGCTGACAAAAGTGGTTCAATGACAAACATCTGTGTCACACTGTCATTGGTTAATGACCCACATCTGGAGAGTCATTAGGTGTTAGATGTTATTTTTCATAAGGAGTTACATTTTAGGGACCACAATTGAACAGAAGTCAACAAAGCCAGCAATATCCTTGGAATAATTAGGAGGACCTTTAGATATTTGGATTCAAACTCTCTTGTACTATTATATAAAGCAATGGTGAGGCCTGTACTTGAGTATGGCCTCCCACCTTAGTCGCTTATTTTCAAAAGGGAAGCTTATTTGAAGTGGTTCAATGGAGAGCTACCAAACTGATTCCTGGTCTTTAGAATCTATCTTAATAGCAAAAGGGTATCCTAATTTTAAATCTTCACACTGGCACATAGGCATTTAAGAGGAGACATGATTTTTGTCTATAATGACCTCAATGGAAGACTGAAGACAAACCACTGCCCGTTTACTGTTTGTGTAGGGTCCAAAACAAGAGGTCACTCCCTTAAACTTGTAAAACCAACAGTTGAAACATCATTACAGAAGAAATTTTTCACTCAACAGGCTGTTGACTCTTAGAATTTTACTGCCTGAGCACGTTATCAAAGCACCTTCTATTAACAGTTTTCTAGACTTGATAACCATTGGATTAACAAACTGGGAGAATTTGGTATATAACAATGCTTAACTGTTTTGTGATTCTTGTACTGTAGCAGTGAACTGAATTGACTACAGTATTTTCTACAGCGATGAAATGGCCAAAGGCCAACAAAATCATAACTGATGATGATGATGACCAAGAATGCCTGACAATGCCCGGGGTAGTGATGTGCATCATACAATTGATAAGTGCATTAGACAATCACAATGCACATTACATATAAGATTTAGCAACTGACGAAGATTTGTTTCCATCTGTAGAGTGAACCAATGTCTTTTGCTTCGCTTGACATTGCGCTGCATGTTTTCAGGTGAGAGATGGCATGCATAGCTGGGCAGGCCACTGTCATGTGCAATCTTCGTTGTGAATCTTCCAGTTCGCCATTGCTACGATAGGCCAACTTTTTAGGAATAATTTTGTGTAGAAGTGATTTTAAGTCCAAAATTTTTGTTGCAAGGAGTGTTGGATGTTCTGCTCAAACAAACACCTGGATAAAGCAGATTCAAAAAGGTTTGCAGTGAGTATAAGAGTGTACAATAGGCCAAATTTTGTGTTTCATCGGACTGAGAAATGACCTACTGTACTTTGTTGTTATATATACAGTACAGTATATGTAAAGTGTATGTATGCTGAGAATGCCTGTGGGTGTGATATACTTACCCACCCGGGGATGTGTATTACGCCTGCTTTACATTGTCTATGCTTGTACTCAATGACACGTCTACTTCAGAAAGAGGTAAAGATAACAGCCTCGAAGGTAAGTGGTTCATTCCACTTTTGATCCATTCCATGATACATTGTGTAAAAAACATTTTCCCAACTTGTCTATTGATATAGTAGCCCTATCCATGAACACTGATGTGTGTAATAGCCTGATGACAGACAATATGGTAAGGGGACCGAATTCTTTCACTTGATATTTTTGTTTTGAATCACACATTCAATTCACAAAAACAGGCATGTAAACTGTAAACAGGCTGAAACAGTCAAAAATGCAACAGATAAAATATTTACAATTACCATTGTAAATATTTACGATTACCGTGCACACTGATGTGTGTAATAGCCTATAGACAGACATTATGGTAAGGGGACCAAATTCTTTCACTTGATATTTTTGTTTAGAATCACACATTCAGTTCACAACAACAGGCATGTTAACTGGAAACACGCTTAAACATTAGAAATTGCAACAGATAAAATATTTACAATCCTGAATCCTGAAATCCCATGCAGTGTTAGTCTGTTACTCTGTTAGTAGTGCATTCTCATTAAATTAGCACATGGTGAAGAAAGATGGCATCCACGCATTCATGAATCCACCCAGAAGGGATGTTGCCACATGTGGCCCTATATCCCATAGGGTAGAATGGGAGACTTTAGTCTGCCACCTGGGTATTTCCAGCTGCCATGAACATTTCTACAAAAAAAAAAACAAAAAGAAAAAAAAAAACCCCAAAACAAATTATTGACCCAAGATAACCATTTAATACAATAATTTTAAACCTAGAAACCTGTTGTAAAATGGTAGATAAGTCACTGACTTTTTCGCATGCTGTACTGTATACTGTATACCCGAGGCTGAAATTAATTAAGGAAGCTGGATCTCACATCTCTTTAACTTATGATGTTATGTGGTCATCAATTTGATCCAGTTTTTCAGTGTTGTAAATGATTTTGATAGACTTCCTTCATGACTTTTCATGTTTCCAGAGGTTACTCACACAAGATCCCATAGACTTAAACTAGAGAATAGGAGATGTAACATAAAGGTTAGGAAGTACTTTATCTCCCACAGGGTTGTAAATGAGTGGCATAGACTGGCTGGCCTGAGTGTCTTGTCTTAGCTCAGAGTGTTAATGGGCTTATAAAGGCTTTAGACATGTGTTAGGAGTTAGTTTTTTTTTTTTTTTTTTTCAGAGGGGTGGATTGTTGCTGTTGGTGACTAGAAAAGTTGAACCAATAACATTAAAATCGTAGAATGTGCACAATGAACACATGACATCAAGTTTCGGCCACACCTCACTTATCTGAAATATTTTTACTTTTTATTCACAATGATGTACAGTAATTAGTTTGCAAAATCAATTTCTTTCAGGTGGCTGATATCCTAGTAAGAATGGTATTCAGTGGAAATGGGTTGTTGTTTTGGTTCAAGAGAAGGTTGTTTCCAATCATGTTTGACACATTGGCTGTTAAGAAATAAAGTAATAATATTGTGGATTCATAACAGCTGAGTGGATCTTATGAATGGCTCTCCAGGCTTTTTTCTTTTTTAAAATGTAAATTTTCACACCATTATGGCATTAGAGTAGTGGGAATTTTTAGCAGACACACATGTATATTACATACAAACTGCAACAACATCACAAGTCACATTGTAGTACAGCGTGTGGTACTTTTGTACTGAAGGCTACATACATGCACGCATGTGTAATACTGTACTGTATGGCTGCAGCTGGAGAAGTGTGTCTAGTACTGAAATAATGCCAGTGATGTATAGGCTTCTCATCTTGCTATGTTAGATTGCAAAATCTTAAAAATAGTAATCAAAGGTACTGTATACAGGGTTTTCCTCAAGGGGGGGGGAAGGGGAGGATTTGTCCCCCCCCCCCTTCCAGAAGGAGGGTAAAATCCCCCCTTCTCATTTCCATAAAAATACAAAAAATTGTCAATATCTTGGTTTCTTACTTAAGAAGAAGATACCTTTGTAGCAGTGTTTGAACTTTCATAAATAAATGGCCTTTAGCACCCTTCAGATTGCACCTTATAGGGGCCTTGAAGCAAGCTTTGGTCCCCCTGAACCCACTTGTAACTTTGGCCAGGGACAGCATCAATTTGGACTTGGGATTTAGCAGTAATAAATTCCCCCCCCCCTTTTTGAGTTTCTGGGGGAATCCAAAAAAAGTATGCACACTTCTGGAAAGTATGAATAAATGGGTGATTTAATTTCATTTGCCCTAAAAGAATTGATTGCTAAAACTTCCTGGCAGATAATGCAAACGTTTTGACATGCATGCTACATTGGCGAATGAACGTCACTCCCAGTGACATTTTAAGACAGAGATAATCAGTTCATGTTTTTCTTTGTTTTTTGAAAGCCACTGCACCTTGTGCCAAAATTTGATCACTGTGCATACTGTTATAGGGTGACTTACAGTACAGTAGCTATACAGCCTCTCCATACAGCATGCTATGCAAGGGAACAGTAAATGTTTTAAGGTCATATACTGTACTGTAGGAACCTTTATCACAAAAAGAAACAAAAGCAGGTGAAGTGATTTGTACAAGAAGGGCATCATAAATAATTGTGTGATCGACTATTTCAAATTAAGTGAACATGATTGGGCTTAATGTTGGCATAATGTTCATGCTGAAAAAAGCCCCTTAGCTACTTTTTAAATTTGGTACCTGTCATAGCAGGCACATGGCAGGTACCTTGGATTAAGTCAAGTTCAATAGAGTATTGTGTGTGTGCATTCACCCATGAAGCTGCTCAGGAAATGTCAAGTGACCAGCACAATAAAGGCAGTGTGATTGCATTCTTCTATGAAGCTGAACACAAAAGCCACTGTGGCTGGTAGGATTTATCCTCTGCCCCCTTTTCCTACGCCTATGAACCATTGCAAACCCAAGGATTGCAAATAAAGTTGCTACAGCACAAATTTTCTTTTGTGTAGTACAAAACTACTGACAGTAGTGTACAGCAAAATGCATGTCTTCTGAATGTGGTACAAAATATTCCCTGTGATGAACGTACCTAAGGTCTGGGCCCTGTTTCCTAAAAGAGTTGAACTAGTTTGTGAGTCAGATTTTCTGTGGACCATTGCATGAAGGATATACTTAGCATAACTCTGTGTGAAACAGGGCCCTGATGACATGACTTTGTTGGATATTTGATGAAAAAACTGTTAAAAACCCAGAAAAGAGTAGGACTGTCACAGTTTTGTTTTTTAAATTATTCAGGCCTTGAAGGCCAGTTGTCCTTTGTTATCTGGTTGTTGTTGAAAAAAAAAGTTGAGAATCCTCACACTTGGGTTGAGAATACTGAAGTTAAAATACAGTTTATTACTGTAAATATGGAAATACTTTAGGAAGAAGGTTGGTTTTTCCACACAAAGATGGAAGAAGGATGGAATCCAATTATTGCAAAGACTAATTCCAAGGATTGTTGTCACCTGTACATGAAAAAATATAGGAAATCAATATTTTGTCTGTCCTACCACAAGGGACAAGTGAAAAAGTGTCAGGGTAAGTGGATTTCAGTGGTTGCTTGCTCAACTTGGCAAGTGAGTTTGAAAGTAAGTATAGAGCCCTGGCATTGCAATTTTGTTTCTAAATTCATGACTTTGTATTAATATTTGGAAACATAACTTTTTTTAAGGTCATCTTTCTTTTTATCAAAAGTAGTGTGTAGTTCATAGAATGCCAACACAAAAGTAACATTTTTATTGTTCATTTTTAAGTTCTGTTCATATACTGTCATCCAAGGTAACTTGCCAGTTCTATGAAAAAAAGAAAAATATGAAGCCTATATGTATATACTTAAAGACATACACTCATCACAGTCACCACAAAGTATATTTTTAGTGTGTGAGTTTGAGACTTCTCTTTGATTGACATCAAAATTTGAAAAGTCAAAAGATGCGGAGTAGCTCCCATTTCACGCAATGCAGGGAGTGTTTGGATTACATATTATAGCCTTGTATGCTCACTAGGACATGGCCTTAAACAATAAAATAGGTTTGTGTCTGCACAAGGGGGAGCATTATATAGTTATGGGAGGAGCTACAAGTTGCATATTCGGGAGATTTGGAACTGTCTGCGATGATGATATTTTCCCTTTAATAATAAGCACAGGAAGTAACATTTGCCATTTGATGTATACAGTAGTCTGATAACAGTCATGTGGTGGATTGCTAAGATTTCTTTTTACCCTCTTCTGTGAAATGAAAAGTTCAAAGTCATTTTGACATGTATGCAAACAAAAACTGAAGCTGTTTTTACTTCATAATGACAGTTTAAGAGTGGGAGCTCCCCTAATGAAAAATCTGTTGGAATTATTATCGTTTACCAGCTCTCAAGATATAGGCTACGGAGCTCTATTTTAACAGTCGCCAGGTCGCCCAAGACAACCAAAATTTGTGAGGGACAACCAAACAGCACAGGGTTGGTTGTCCATTGGACAACCAAAGTTCAAGCAAAAAGACAACAAATAGCTTCTAGGCTTACTGCAAAATTTTCTCTTGGGCAACCAAATTTTCTTTGGGACAACCAAAAAATGGCAGACAGGTTGTCCAATGGACAACCATAAAATTTTCTTAAAATCGAGGCTTGGGCTACCTCTCTGAAGTTTGATGGTTTCTGAAGAAATGCATTGCTTAAATGCAAAAGTAATGTGGAGTGTTGCACATTGTTAATCTGTATCATAATTACCCTTCAAATAATTTTAAATGCATTTTGGTTAGTTAATTGACATTTCTCAAGCTTGAATAACTTAAATTTTCCAAATAAATCCCTCAAAACATACAGTATACAGTACTAATATTTTAAAGTGTCCTTGAAATGAAGGTTCAAAACAAAGCTAACATAGAACTACTTTGTTAGTTCTTCTTTGGATGACACAAATTTGCATGATAAGCAAAAATTATGTTTATTTATGAATATAGTACCGGTGCTGAAAGTGTAAAGAGAAATTACCTCCATAAAGTGGTTAAATGTTTAATGAATTTTGCTGGGAGTTGTAGCTTTTTTGTAGTTTTTTTTTTTTTTAAATTAAAGAGGAGATTGGCATTTTCTAGGTAGATTTATGACCATACTGACCATGCTCAGTTGTTTGATTTACTTTTTTTGTGACTTCTCCTTTCATGGGGATAACTATTCTATAAATAGGAAAGAGAAAACATACATTTGTTATTATGCCAGATGGAATTTAATTTCTATGCTTCGTGCCAGATAAACTGTGTAAAATTTTGACCTCTTCAAGTTCTGTAGTAAGTTAACCACAATCACTTATAAACATAGACAATTGACATTTAGCAGGATGATTTACAAGATGATATTATTGCATTTTTAATATTTTTTTCTTTTTCATGGAAAGAAACATAACGTCATTGCTTTCGCGTTGCCTAGGAGACATTTGGTAACAACTCCATAACAGGATGTTGTAATATGGCATTACAGATTTTAAGAGGTGCCGTAGTTCTTCAAAGCAAAACATAAGAAAAGTGGTACCAAGACTGTAGCTTAGCTAAATTTCCATCTTTTTATCTCCATAGAAGTAAGCACTCCTGATGATGAGTCCCAGCTGTATTGCAAACACATTTAATTGGAATATCATGTGTTAACCAAAATCTCAGACATTCCTTGAAACCTGTGGTATAATTAAAGACTCATTAAAGCTACCATGAAATTGCATGTACAGTAGTGGTTGTCCCAAGCAATGAGATTGCAACTTGTCAGAATGAAACTTGTTCCTTATGCATACAGTATGCTACTGTACCTACGTATAGGCCCTATAATGCGCACGTGTATGCCCACTTGTGCAACATGTGGTAGCTACAATCTTGGACAAAACTGTTGGGACACTTTGTCATAATATTCTTGAATCTCAGTTCCGAGGTTTGCATGAAACC
>WURT03113972.1:0-11975 GCA_009936505.3 Holothuria glaberrima
CAATTAGCGATGATTTCTTATTAGCGAGTGACTTAGCGATGATCGCTAAAATTGATGTTAGTGAAATCGGCCCCTGGTCCTCAATATCATCTAAAATCCTAAACAGCTGTGAATGGACAGGTGCGAGCATCGTTTGAGCCCTGGCATTGGTATAATGTGGTTTATATCCACATACAGTATGACATGCCAGGACACAGGTAACATTTAATACAACAAGTGCATTTTAGGGATTCCCTCCCCCCTTCCTTTAGAGAGATTTGTCACAGTTCATCTTTCTTCTCTTCTTTTTTTCCCCTTCTCTATAGTACATTTTTATAAAGTAATAAATACATTACAGTGTGTTAGCTTCTGCCAATCTTCACGTTTCCAGTGTTCTACAGTTCAGCAGTATGGAGGAAATTGAGTGGTCTGGATTTTTCCAGTTTGTTTTGAAAGGTGTTAAATTTCACACGTTAGTTCACAGCTGTACAATAGATATTGATCTGTCAGATTTGCAAAGGGTCAAAACCTTCATGTTTCTTTGCCAGACTTTTCTCACATAGCTTTTGTGTGATATTTCCTTTGGCCATTCTTAGATTAAATTTAAATGTAGTTTTCCCAGGGGCTTCAGTGGTAAGTATTTGATGTACCGGAGCACAGTTTACTGCCGCATTACGATGCTGACTTGCTTCGATTTCAATTAAAATCTTGAAGCTGCACAGAAGAACATTGTTTCTGTGGTGTAGTTATAAACCTCAGCCTTTTCTAATAAGTTTGGAGAGAAACAGTCTACAAACCAGAAGTTGTGTCAGCCATAACCTATTAAAATTTGTAGCAATTTTCATGTAACTTGATCAATGTCACCAAGATGGATCTTCTTGAAGTAAATGGAATATTTCACCTGTTGATTAAAGAAACAGCAAAATTCTTTCTTTTTTGTTGTGTTGCACAAATCAAAATTCACTTTAGATTTTCCTTCACTCATGCAGATCTATTGAAAGAAAGTAAAAAATGACATCTTCGTATGTTCATAAAAAGTCATTTTAATAAATTTAACATTCCATAAGAATTGCATGTTTACGTGCGGTAGTGAGAATTGTGCAGTATGACTGACAGTGTTTGTTAGATGTGTACTGCACAGGTATTTCTCATTATTTTACATGCTACTGCATTGAGTAAATCTCAGACCTGCTCTTCAGTAGGTCAGCCTGTTTCCAGATTTAACCTCAAGTAATTTTCATTTGGAGGGAATCCAATGCAATGCATCACAATATTGATTGATGGCACAGTTCCGTGGCATAATTTTCTGTGAGCAGTTTAACTTGTGGATCCCTGCATGTCGTCAAAGCTTGCAATACTAGGAACAAAGTACATGATGTATCCTGGAATGAAATACCCTGCAGTGTTTTGTTTAGGGTGTTGTGATGAGTTCACAGGTCAGTTGGTATGTTAAGTGGTGTGGAATATGAAAAATGGTGAGAGTACTTAAATGGTGTCCAAAAAAGTTGTAGAATGGAACTGAAACCTGGGCTTAAATGTTTATTGAAGCAGAATCAAGACTTCATGAATGCAGCAAATGCTGTTCAAAAGGTGTTTTATCTCTTTAAATGAGGAAAATTCTTTTTAGAGCAGAAACATTTTACAAGTACAGTATTGTTAGTCAATGAATGAAGAAATTTTGTCATTAGGTAGCAAATCACAGCAAATAGTGGATAATTACAGAAAGTGAGTTCAATGTAAAAGACTTTCTATGCATGCTGGTAAGGATAACATTTTTTCCTGTACCAAGGACAAAGATCCAAATGCTAGAGTAGCGCACACTTCACTTGGGTTGAGTGATTGGTTTGAAGAAAATGAAAATTGAATAGTAATCACTTTAAACCTAGATTGAATTGGGCAACATGTTATTGTGCAATAGAATAAAAAGAATGCAGTCACTAGAAGCTTATATGCATTTGTGTGAAAAAACAAATTGTTGATTCAGTTAGGTTTTCTAGCAAACTTCCCAAAATGCATTGTGAGTCTTTAACATGGAACTTGCTTTTAAAAGTACAAAAGAAAAACTTGATTGCCAGGAAATTGGAAAGCATTTGAAATCTCAGTGGTTTTTGTCTGTGTACTTTCAGTTTTTTTACACTGCATTATGTATATTTTGCATCCATACTTGAAGCGAATTATCCCAAAGGTTCTGCTTATGGCAGATGAAAAAGTACTGTGACATTGCTAGGTTCAGGCACTACAGAGCAAATTTTGAAGTTGATGAGGGGGATAATCATTGAAATGGCCCAATATGTTCAATAAAATAAAAGCAGTCTAAGGTGGCCCAAGATGCCTAAGGCTGAAAAAGTGTAGGAGATAAAACCACAGTACCCCCCACCCATCTTCGGGGTCCCTGAGGTTAGGGTGCCTCCTCCTCTTGCAAGACACAATATAATGATGGTCAATGCTGCAGGGGGAAGGGAGGGGTAAAGGGGTAAAGCTTTCTGGTGAAAAATGTTGTGGGCACAAGCATATGCTTTCCTCCCATGATCCGAGGGGGGAAAGTCTGTCTGTAAAAAATGCAACATTTTGCTGTAATTTTCCTTTAAATTTTTTCCAGTATTGCACCATATTACACCTAAGGTCTCTTAAATGTCAAAAAATTTTTAGAGGGGAGGGGATACCCCCCTTAGACATCTCCCCCAGGATGTCGGTCCAAAATAGCTTCCTGTGCCTATGATGATTGTGTCCAATCAACTATTTGAAACAGGCCCAGTGCTATCAAGATATAGTGGTTCATGTAAATAAATTTCTAGCATGTACTGTTTTGTAACATTTGTGGCAAATTTCAATATTTGTTCAAATCTAAATTTTTAGTATACTGCGTTCCCCTGTATCATGCCTCCGTATTTTGTGCAGTTCGCACATATATCGTTAAGCCTATGTCTGTTTTAGGCTAGCCTAACTGCATGAGAATATAGATCTCCATTCTACTATTTCGAGTCTTTAAGGGTTCTTTAGCATAGAAAACGAAAATTCTAGGATAACAGTAAATATGCAAACACTACTGTACTCTTCACTCTGGCAGTTGCATAGAAATTTGTTTCTCAAATTTCATCAAACGCATCTGGATTATTCAGCTGAAACACTTAAGTGTCATGATAGCAGATGAATTCGTAGTGAGATCTCCTGCATATGGAATATTTTTGTGCAACATTTGTTGAATATTTGAGGGATTTGCACAGGTGTTAAAAAGGATTTTCCAGAGACAAAATTCAGTAAGTTAAAAAAATGCAGAAAATTTTCCTCTTTTAAGAGGTGAAAACCGCATCTCAATAGCTAGCAGTGTTTGGAAGATACAAATTTTCAAAGAAATGCAATTTTTTCTCAAGATGAAGTGCATTATGGGAAATCTGTGATGTCATCGCAGCACATTAATTTGACATTTTGACATTTTCTCACTAATTTGTGAATTTACGAGGAGTAACTCCTTGGTTTACCTTGAATATGCAATATTTAAATCCTTTACTATCACAAAAGATCTGTACTTGGAAGAGAAATAAGAGATTTGTGAGATTTAGCTGTTGTTTCAAAAAATTGGCCCATTGCTTATGCCCTTAATGACTTGCAAAGTTCTATGCATGCTGTATACTGTAATTCATGCTTTTATATCAGTACTATTGCTGCATTTGCTTTGTCCTAATATAGATCTGTTACTCTAGACTTGTGTATTTTGGAGTGATTTCATTTCCTGCTTCAAGCTTGGAAGAGCTTAAAGGGGCTTTATTGAGTTGGTTCACAAAATTTATGGTTTTTCTTCACACCTGTTGAGATTTACTGACAGACAGTATTGATAGCAAATGGCCAAACAAAGAGATTCTACACATCTGGCACACAACTGAAATGGCAGTGTAAGGGTTAATAAATCATTTATTCAAAATTTGTGACCAGACACTTTTCACCAATAGGTATTAACCATATGCAACCTCTGTCCACGAAAACTATAATTTTTCACATTTTCGGTAACTATAGGAAGTGATACATGAGAAATGAGTCTAATTAGAAACATTGTCATGCAAGGATTCCCTTCATACACGTCACAAAATAATCGATATCAACTCGATGAGCCCCTTTAAGCTGAAGTGTCTGATGCTGTTCCCACTAAGGGCAATATTCTGTCTGCATGTGTGCAGTATACATTAAAGCAATGGTTTCTGAATATTTTACATGCAACATAATGTATAATATATGCAGCTGAGTTTACATAGCAGGGTTCCAGCTGATGTTTTGCAGCTCTTGGGATCCTTTCTTAGTTTTCATCATAATCCAAGCCTGAGGCAAATAATTCCCTCACTAGGTAAATTAAATCTTGGTACAGTATGTTTATAAATTAACAAATTACTTCAAATTTTAGACTTCAGATTTTTGAGGCTTCCATGTGTTAGTGTCTTTAAAGAATTTGCATGAATTCCCCTAATGCTCAGCAGCATGCATTCTGCTGTCAGCTGGCATTTTGAGCTGCAAGGTTTAAATCATCATAAATTCGTGGAAGCTAACATTTTCATGAGGTACTAATAAAGCCAATAAAGCAGGTAGGATCAGAAAAATGTGTGAATGTGACTGGACTGTATAACTTGGAAAGTACAGTTTAGCAAGCATCTTGTCAGATTGGCATTGGAAGGCGTTAGGATCTTGTGACAACATGCAAGGCCCTACCCTGTGAGCTTGGAGCCTCATGATAGCAGCTCAGTAATTGACAGTCAGCTCACTTGTTAATTCTATCAGCATTTTCAAAATGGAATTTGACAACCTAAAGTTCACAACGTGCAGAAGAAGCTCTTGTGAAAGGGTACCTCATCACTCTCCTGCCGATGATAATCTCTCAGTCAGCCACTGTGTAATATGTCAGGTTTTAGGGACTGTATCAATTCTCATGGGTAGTTGACTTCAAAGCCTTGTTGGCCCCAATGCATTTTGCATGCACATACTTAAGTATTGTCTTCTTAGAAATCTCATAAATTGCTTTAAAAGCACGCAAGAGTAGTCAAGTGTTGAGGTTATCATGATTTTGATGCATTCCAGACTGATTAACGTAAGGAACTGGTGATGTCCTGCAAAGATGAAAAGAAACATTTTTATTATGACAATTCTACACAATTTAGTTGGCAATTGAAAAGTCTCTTACGAGTCAGGATTCCTTGAGGCTTGTCTGAAGTCCATAGAAATGTCTAACAGAAATGGCTTGTGGGTAAAAGATTGCTGAAAGGTGGCGCTTTACCTTGTCTGTGTCGTAGCCAAGCATTTTAGTATATCCAAAATGAAGTACTGTAGCACAGTGGCAGCAGAACCGGGGGGGGGGGAGGGGTGGGCTTTGGGGCTAAACCCCCCAATGAAAAAAGTGAGGAGGCTGAAGGTATGTTTATCCCCCCCCCCCAATATTTGCCAAGTGCAGACGTGAGATCCATATTTCAAGGCTGGGTACATGTAGATTAGAACACTCGGGAAGTGCCGTTTCTGGTCATCTGACGGGTTTGTAAAGCCAAAAACTTTCTTGTCAGCTCCGCGTCAACGATGGTGGTGCTCCGCTGAGAAACTTGTATTACCATTTTTCATAGATTTTTTCATTAATTGAGAAATTGCAGGCATGAGATCCATATTTCAAGGCTGGTTACATGCAGCTTAAAATACTGGGGAAGTGCTGTTTCCGGCCATCTCAGCCCCCCCAATATTTTTTCCGTTCTGCTGTGCCTGCTGTAGCAGCAAGACACAGGAATGCTTGGTAAAGTCTCTAGGGAAGAGATTTTTAAAACATTTGTGTCTTGAAAGGTTTTCTTGAGAATACCTGGGGGGGGGGGAGATTGGTGCAGGGGAGGGGAGCAGGTCCATTTTAGAATAATTGAGTCCTGGAGAGGGGTCTGAGGCAAACCTTCAAAGGCAGAGAACATATATCAAAGTTGCTATTTGAAGCTAATTGACATTATCTGTGTGTAGGAGAGCATAAACTTGCCCTCCTGCCTGCTATTGTCTGTAATCACCATGGAAATTTTGCTCTCATACTCATGAAAAATTGGCATATGTGTACTCATACTCACAAGCAGAGACTAGACTGAGTAGAAGTATGCCTCTCTTTCATGAGTACGAGGGCAAAATTTTGCATCAGCATCAATGCCGACTAGTGTAAATTTGTGAGTATGACCCCAAATTCATTCTCGCTAGTACTAGTATGAGGTGTGCCAAAATGTGAGTTTAAATAACCTACATATAGTACTAGTCACTTAGAGTACAATTTAATCAGAGTGAAACCATACCCAGGAGTACAAGTACAAAACCAAACTCGACTTTAAAGTTCAAAACCTGACTTCTTAGTACAAGTTCAAGCAAGTACAGTATGTCATAGTTAGTGTTAGTACAAAATCATACTCACAGCTGTGAGTATAAGTTTACCATACTCACATATGAGTACAAGCAGATGGAAAGGACTTCTGTAAGTATACAGTTTAAGTCCCTGAACATTGCCCATTCTCATTGTAAGTCTGTTACAATAAATGCTGTTAAAATTTTGAAGGGAGAAGAGGCAGTTGCCCCAAGTTTATTTTCAAAAATTTACTATAAATCTTACAGATCTCCTGTTATATCTCTCACAAATATTTTTTGTAATGTTTCCTGATAAAATCAGTGAATACTGAAGGTAAACAAAGGAGTTATTCTGCATAAATTTAAGAAATCAGCGACAAAAATATTATCATGTGATTAATATGAGCCATTCCTGAAGTAGTGAACTGGGGTACACTACTCAAATTGGGGACTGCATTTTCCCTATAAGCTAATTATTTCATAACAAAGTCCTTTTTTAGGTGTTTACTATTACAGCCCAGTATAATAACTAAAACGTGGGTTTCCAACCTCTGTTCAGTGGTAAATATTTTTAATTATTTTGTTTGAAATAATCTGCAATTGGGCAGTCATCACAATATACCATCTAGGTACTGTATAGTATGATGTATAATTTGAGGGCAGACATTACATGCATCCTGTCAGTATTCAGTTTTGAACTTGCGTGTTAAACTTTTTATTTTGCTGGTTCCTCAGTTTGCAAAACATGGAAAGAGAAAAATCAGGAATTTGGGAGTTCTGGGAAATGTTGGTATTTTGTGAAAAATTTTGCCATCTGGAAGGAAAACTTGGTATATTTTGGATATGAAAATTTATGTATCTGTAAGTATTGTGTGAGATTTAACTTAATACGGGACTTAAACATTTTGCTGGCCCTGCAAGAACTTAACATCTGGTGCACTTACTGTACTGTATATTCTTACAAGTGTGAAACAGCTCCGAGTCTATAGAACCATAGCCCTGCATCTTTCCTCGAAGGTTTCAGATGGAAATTGTACTGTAGGTAGCTACATTGACCTTCACATATATGGTTTGATGTTTGCTTGACTCAGAAAGCCTCCATCAGTTACACAGGCTTTTACGATTCAACAGTCTGGTTTAGCGATGTGAATCAAATTACAAACAAATTAAACAGCAGCCTTCATGGCAATTGGTTTGATGCACGGCATGATTTGGATGCAAATCTGATAGCCTTCTACTGTACGTACCCAAATATTGATGGGCACATTTGAAATAGGGTTGGTTTCACTTCATTGAACATGCACAAAGCTGAAAATAGTTTCAGAATTTACTGGCATGAAAATAATGCCGTACAATATTTCTACAATGTTCAGATTTATTATGTTGTATGGGATAAACTGAAAAGTGGCATTTTGGTGGTAGTTTACAAATCTCAACATCATCAGAGAGATGACAAGGACAGAAGGCTAAATTTAAAAGTGAAATGATTATTAGGCACCATGACAAAATAGCAAAGCTGCAGCTGCCTCAGCAAAGCTGTAGCTGCCTCAGCCAAGCTGTAGACATTGTAGGAATGCTTTCCTGCTACAAAATATAATATTAGCAAAACCAAGGGCAGCAATTTTTTCTCAATATTGGAGGACATGGTCCCATTTTCAGTTAATATACTGTGTGAAAAATCTAAGTCAATGGGCAATTTCTCAAATATTGGGGGGAGGGACATGTCCTCTCTGTCCCCCGGGATCACCGCCCATGAACAAAGTGCACCTTTCAATGTAGCAGGATTAATCTAACCCTGGTATTGTAATTGTACAGCCATGAAGCATGGCTGCAGCAGCTGCAGTCTGAGATTTTACATGGTGCCTTATTGACACGTGGTTTTATCTTTTCACCAAAGTTAAAATACAAAGAACGATTTGACATAATTGAAATTACCCAGAATCCCCTTCACTTCTCATACTGTGATAAGTTGTCAGTAGTAAAACTCTTCTTCTATAGGGTATACTTTGCATGAAATGTGTGTTACGGTTTTTGTGGTACTGTTGGTTTATTTTCTGAAGTAATTTTGATTAAAAATATCAACTATACTATCAGTTTTTACAAGACATGTCTTGGCTGTCTCTCCAAATTATTATGATTTTTGTGAAGATTACGTTTTTTATGCAAATTTAATATTTAAGTCTTGTATGCCATCCTCTCTGTGACATAATGTGCAAACCTGTAAATGCTACTGGCTGTGGCACTGCAATGTATTATGTATAGTACCGCACTCAGTGGAGGTATGGCACATACTGTATACTGTTGAGTATCAACACCAGGATTGAAAGTAGTGTGGGAGATAAATGAAGGGGAAGAAGAAGTCATTTGGGGCCAATAGAATGTCAGATAAGTACTTAGGGGAAAATAAAGCAGGGATAAAGTGGAAGGGAGGGGGGAGATCGGGGGGGAGGAATGGAAGGTGAAAAGAAAAATGAGTGGGGTATCACCTGCCCTCCTCTACTTTATAGTGCAAAAAATGTCCACTAGTACTGTACCTGCGTGTACTCAATTGGGGGAGGGGAGATGTCCCCCAATTTTCTGAGAAATGGCCCATTGACTTTCATTTTCCACACAGTAATTTATTTGAAAATGGGGTCATACTCCCCCCCCCCCCCAAATATTGAAAACAAATTGCCACCCTTGCAAAGGGAATGCTTAGAACTATATACTAATTATGCACTGTGGGATAGGCTATAGCCATAGTACAAAAGTACTGTTGTGTATAAACAACCTACACATATATGTGCTAATTAGCCAAAGTGAAAGTAAAAGTTCAACATAATAGTGGTTTAGTCATCTTTTTCATGGTATATTACAATAGGTTTTTCGACTCTGAAACATAACCAGATCATATGTTCTTTGTGAAATATGAACCACCCTTTTTTACACCATTTCAAAATTTCCAAAACAATGAACATACAGTATAAAACGTGCTTTTTGTTTCATTTTAATATCCATTGCATATAAGTGTATAAAATACAGCAGTGGCAGTTTAGGCTCCACGTTTTAGTAAAAGCAGTGCAATAAACTATTCACTGTTTCCTTGTGGTTTTCAAAGACAGGTTAGAGAGCTCACATTATTCAATTACTCCAGAACAAAATAAAAAATGAAAAGTTTTTTACAGTTCATTAAAACAATGTTTCCAGTTACCTGCACAGATATTCTTTGTACCATATAGTCAGTTTACACTTAGATTTTAAAGTTAATATCACTTTTCTTTTATCAAGGAATATGAGATTGCTGTGTGAGTCATTTTTGTTGGATGTTGCACTTTTGTTTTGAAGGGCTTCTGATTATAAAACAAATGCTGCCCTCTATTTGTGTAGATCATGTTGTTGTAAATTAACTTGTGGGATAAAGTGCAGGTCAGAGAGCAAGGAAATGTGTTCACAGTGTAATTTAATGGTATTATGTGCTCTACATGAAGTGCTGTAGGTTCCCTAGTAGTACTGTAGAAGCAGAAATTAACATTTTGCTGTCTTTTTATACAGAACTACAGTAGTAGCTTCATGAAATGGGAATGGAGATAGGGAGCAAGGAGTAGTTCTCTCAAGGAAATTTTTGCCCACTTACAGTAGAAAACACAAGAAAAATATTGACCTAATTCAGTTTAGCATATCTCAGCCCTGCAAAAATATATTAGCCTCCCCAGAAGTTATCTCACCCTCACCCCCCTTTAGTACTTAAGTGGCTATGGGCCTGGGTGTGACAATAGGTTGTGTGTACACCAATTTTAAGGGGGCTATGTCAATATTCATAGGGTTTGATGTTCCCGAGGTTCAATGTTCCCAGGGTCCGATGTTCCCAAGGTTCAATTTTCCCAGGGTTCGATGTTCCTGATGTTCCTAACCCTAATCCTTACCCTAAGGAAATCGAAAATGGGAACAACGAACCTCCAGAACATGGAATCTTGGGATCATTGAACCTTGGGAACATCGAACCCTGGGAACATTGAACCTCGTGAATAACGAACCTCTTAATCATCGACAACCATTGAAATAATACAGAAACTGGGAATGTTGAACCTCAGGAACATTGAACATTGGGAACATGGAACCGCGGGAACATCGAACCTTGGGAACATTCAACCCTGGGAACATCGAACCCTGGGAACATCAGGTAGACCCCATTTTACTGTAAGTTGATAATCTCCAACTATAGTAGCTGTTGGTATTTAGATTGTACATACAGTACAGACAAAGGTAATTTAAATTAATGTGCCATCTCATTATCTACTGTATGTAAATTCTCTACAGGTGTTAAAAAGAAGTTTTACCTTTGTTTGCCAGTCATGTATTTTAATCTGCACTGACATAATATATTGGCAAAAAACAAGTGCTCAGCACTGAAATAGAGCTAATAGGTTTGTTGTGAAGTGTTTATGGTTTGTAAAATGAGTATGCTACCATTCCATAAATTATTGTTAAGTGGGTAGAATAGACTTGGGCTAATCAAAGCTAAGGTTTACATCAAGCCTTAAGACATAAATTTTCTAGGAAAATTCTCATTAGTGTGATTCTATGTGACAGTAATTTGAGGTGGTCCAAAATGTAATAAGAATCGTTGACAGATAATGATAGTAAACTGGTATTTTTATGGATTCTTTTTACGTACAGTACTGTCGATTTTTTTTAATTTTGACGAAAGGGAGGAATTTTTGATGGTGTGTTGTAAATTTGAGAAGAAAATACTCTAAGCATATTACAGTATATATATGTTTATTTTGAAAACATACACAATTCAGTCGTGTGCTTACTCTATGTTGCTATGGCAATGAATGATATGGAAAGTCAGATGTGTGCAGTATTACATGAACAGTATGTCTTTGCTAGCTAGGAGGTTTGAAGGAAGATAGAGAATCATGGGAAGTAGTCATACAGGGGGAGAGGGGAGGGAGTAAGAGGGCAGTAATTCTGTTTTTGTTGAGAATTAAGGGAAATACTGTATGCTCCCCATATATGCTACCTTTGAAGTAAAAGTTTTTGTTAAAAAATTTACATACTTTAGGAACAGAAAAAAAAAAAATCAGCACGAGTGAGGGGGGGCATGGCCTAATGGTCCTCCTAAATATGCCACTGTGTAAAACTTAGAAACACATCATCAGGTTCTCAAGAGACTTTTTCTCAGGATAATGCTGAAACTTAAGGTATCATATCATATATTTATATTCTGTATAAAGATCCAACACTTTCATTTTCTCATGTGCAAACACTCCAATCATTTTTTGGATTAGTGCTGAATCAGCAGTGCATAAAAGTAGACTATACTTAATTACACATTGTGTAAACATGCTTACAAAATTTTAAAAACATAAAACGTACAGGTATTAATGATATCCTATATACTTGTACCTTTAATATGATGTATAATTTATTATTTAAAGAAAGCAAGGGGTTATTGGAATGTAGGTGACAGTGACAATTCCTTGATGCATGTATGAAGCAAACTAATATATTCAAGAGTAAATGATTGTGTTTTACTTTATACAAGCGATTTAAATCTATTAAAATATTCAGGCTGCAATTTACATTGTATTTTGCAAATATGGTATTCACTTTTTGATTCCTTGCCGAACGCAGGCAAGGAATCTATGCGATGGTGATGTCGTGTGTGTGTGTGTGTG
>WURT03113983.1:0-11975 GCA_009936505.3 Holothuria glaberrima
TTGCTGCTACTTGTTTATAATTTGTTGCTTTATCATATGTACCTACTTAGAAAGCAGTATTTCTTTTTCCTTTAAGTCTGTGTATGCATTACCCACACTAGCAGCACTTGACCCTCATACGGTAGTTTTGAAAGATTCTGAGTAAAATGTTGAAACACACAGCACCATTTTGCCCCATAAACAATAATATGTATTTCCTTAAAAGTTTCCAAAGAGAAGAGGAACCTTTATACCCTTCCCCAAGGCAGCACTTACAGTTTTAAGCCACACTCCTTTAAACGCTCTCAAAGGAAAATGGACGCTTCCTTTCTTAACAGAATTACAAAATATTCATTTTTAAAATAGTCATCTGTAGGAAAATTGTGGTCTTTGCCCCAGCACAAAGGTTGTCTAGCTACACCATTGTAAATAAGTTTAGCTGGCTACAATACACTAGTCACTATAGAGCTTAATTTCACGTAATTTTTGGTTCAGACTCGGTGGGTATATCAGAGGCGGAAGTCCGGAACGAGATTCAGTAGAACCAGGATTGTTTCGAAGGTAGACGCAGGCATAGCACTGCAGTAATTTTCCTTAACTTAACTTGTCAATAAATTGGACCAAATTGCATCTAAGGACCCTTAAATATTCCATAGAGAGGGGTGTCGGGGAGGGAGATCCCTCCCTTTAGACCCCGCCCCCAAGACGGCCGTTCGAAACAATGTTCATACCAAGTCGAGAACAGCTTCCTACGCCTAGCCTATCTTTGTTGTTGCCTCCTATTTTAGAGAAGTTCTTCAAGTTGATTGATTAAGCATTATCACAACTCCTCTGCTATGACTCATCTGCCACTCATATTTATAACACATAAGTAGATTTACGTAAGAAGGCTGTCAAAATTGTGAGTACATTATTTTGAAACGACCTCAACCAGGGGTTCCCAAACTTTTTCTCCTGGGGTACCATTTCACATTTGCGTGGTGCCGAGTACCACTGTACCAATATTCAACTATAATAGTGTTTATGCGTTTATGCGTTAAGATAAACGCGTTAATGTTAGATGTCCACTCCAATCAAATAAAAAATGAAGCACGCTGTGTACCAGGCCGCGTACCATTGAGAAAGTCCAAATATACCGCTGGTGGGTGGTACGCACACCATAGACTGTGAGCCTCTGCCCTAAACCCCATTGATAAGAGGGATCAGTAATTTTCCTTAAACTTAAAGTGATATCAGGTTTAAAAAGCGTTTAAATGTTAAATTACTAGAGAATATCCTACAGGATCTACATAATCCCTTCCTCATCCTGTACTCAAGCCTAACATAACTCATTTTTATCTTTTTTCTACATCTTTTCTCTTTCTTTTTTGTGGGACCGTCTTAAAAAGCTTTGCTTTTCCTATTTCTCCTTTTCTTTTTTTTTTTTCTTTTTTTTTGTTCTGCCCTCATGTTATGCCTACGGCAATTTACACTGGCGTTGGCAGGATTTTGTTGGTTGTATCTTTGAAGTAAACTCCTGTGCAGAGATGCCATAAAAGCATTGGGGGGGGCTAAATGCAGGGCCTGATCGCCGGCCTGGGGAAGGGGTCTAAGGGAAGAGTACCCCTCCCCATTGAAAATTTTTTGAATATTTAAGTACCCTCAGATTCAATCTGGTGCAACATTTAGCATCATTTGAGGTCAACTTTTTTGTTCCATTATAAAAAATAAATTGTTCTGCAAAGAATAGGGGGCGTAGGCACCCTGGATGCAAAATTTTGGCAGACTTTGTAATAATTCGGGATTTTTTTTTCTAAAAAAGGCGCAGAGATTCGGCCATAAAAACATTGTCCCTTCCACATGGAAACGGTCTCATACGCTTTTGTTACCCTTGCCATTTGCATGTGTTATACGTCAAATCAAATGTGAAATACATCAAAAGGAAACAGAACGCAGCTATTGTCTCTCAGGATGAGCAGGATGAGCCCAACCGACTGCATGGTCAAGTGGTTAGAGCAGGGTCCTAACAACTCCCTGGTTCGAGCATCCGACTTGCAGCCGGAAGGTCTGGGGTTCAAATACTGGTCGTGTCATACCGAAGACTTTAAAAATGGAACCTACTGCCATTGTGCTTGGTGCTCAGCATAAGCAATGGAGTAGGAAAAACAAGCCAGTGAGCCACAACTGGAAAAAGGCCGTGGCCTGCCTGACTTAAACCAATTGGTTTCAAACTGAGCCGTAAAACCTCATCTAATTAACTACCTAACTCACTCAGGATGAGCCGAATTTACCCAACAAAACCTGTATTACCGGAAAAACTGATCGAGATTTTTTTTTAAATACTCCCCAGAGAGGTCTTGACCAAACTCCGACGGGAGTCGTGTGGGAGCCGGAGGAAGCCATTTAAGTCACCGAGAAGGCCCGGGGCACGTACAACCAAATGTTTGCCGTACCCCTCCACAAAAGTTTCGGAATTAAAAAATTATGCACAGACACGAGGACCCACTGTCACTATATATCATACAATGAAGTGGCTAAAATTGCTCAAAATGTTCACCACTTGCACTTTCGAGGCGCTTTGCGCTCATCTATCTTTTTAGTGCCTGGCATAATTGCTAGCCTAAAAATGTTATAAATCGGCAAAGTTACTGTTCCAACACTGATGGTCATTGGCGGCGATTTGTTCTCAATATGGGGGGAAGGGGATGACCCCATTTTCAAATAATTTACTGTGTGAAAAATCAAAGTCAATGGACGATTTCTCAAATAATGGGGGGCATGTCCCCCTGCCCCCGGATCACCGCCCACGTTGATGGTCAATAATTATGGGACCACTGCTGCCATGGTACTTTCTCATAAAAAAGTGATTATGAGTTATAGGTGTTCGACAACTCTTAAAATCGGATTCTTCTGCCTTAAATAATCTCATGCTCATAATTTCTGTAATTTTATATATCCTACATCTTGAAAGAAAAACTTTGCTGTAATTTTCCTGGATCCTCACCGAGGTGGAGCAAAGTACCACACCGAAATATTCAATGCTGGATACCTAAGTTTCTGTGCGCTCCTTTTCGTGCACTTTAGCCCCTTTCCCCTACAATGCTGATAAAAAGCATGAAAATCTGTTTGTAATAGTTATGATTTTAAGGGACTCGAAATCCACTAGGTCGTACGCAAAGGATGCTCTCTCCAAATGTTCCCTTGGGAACCAGGTTCCCCGCAATAAATGCACTTTGGTATTCTTATGAGCCCTCTTATAGTGGTGGACTTTGAAGGTATAGTGGTCTTTTCATTCCCCACACTTCGACGGTGGCACAGAACGTTAGGTGCACTATAGGTATAGGGTTCAGTGGACCTTAACGTCGTCACACCTCACTGAACCCCATAAGGTCTTGCAGACGCCATGGCGTCCGAAAGATGGCGCTGTCTTAGAAATCATAATACACCATATAAAGTCTATATAGATCGTAGGTCTACTTATGCCATATAGGTGATGTGCGCATGCTTGCAAACACTACAACGGTGTCACATAGAGTTGGACACACTATAGGTATGGGGTTCAGTGGACCTTAACATCGTAACTCCTCACTGAACCCCCATAAAGTTAGTGTTTCCAACTCTCTGTGACACCGTCACCCTCCAAATGCTGGATTTGTTGACTGATTAAGCGCACAATAGCCTGCTTAGGCAACAAGTGGAGCTGTTCCCGCAAAGCCAAATGCAACCTCTAATACTCTCCTGCATCTGTTGCATGTCACTACAGCTTACAGTTTCCTTCACCCTTACATCGTTAGTGCGGTGTGCCAGGGGCTATAAAATGGTCAAATGGTGTTTTGTGGTATGTTTATGTTAAGCTTCAATGCAATTTGAAGATATAAAATCAGAAAATTTATTTCAATGGCCATAATTGTAAACACCCGCTTAGACCTCCCGAGAACTACTCCCCATAGTTCACCACGAAGGAGATGCGGGTTTTAAACTCCACGCCTGCCATAGGGGAGAGCTTAAGGTAATTCCCATCGCAGGCGTGAAGTTTATCAGTGGGTCAGGGCCCCCATCCCCTAATACCCTACCCCTCCCCAAGACAGCACTTACGATTCAAGTTGTAAAAAGTGTTCATACTTTCAAAAAAACATGGACACCTTATAACAATGGAATTAAGCAAACAAACACGTGGAAATATTGTAACCCGCCGGAAAACTTTGGCTTTTTCTCCTTTCCCCAAATTGGGCACCCTCTCCACAGTTTCTCTCGTTAAACGTTCGCTCATCGAATGGTAGGCTCTAGCGGTGTTCTCACAAAGTGTCCTCGTTTGTTTAACTCTGGATTGAGTTGAATGTGAAATTTTCAGAATGCATTGTTAAGGGATTTTTCGCTTCTTGCAAGTCAGATTTTTAGCTGAGGGTAAAAACTAAACTCGCCTCTAAATTATATACATACATAACTGAAGCGAGACAAGACCAGTCTGAAGCTAGCACAGAATTCAGCCTCACATTCGGCCCCACATTCAGCCTCACATTCTGAAGCTAGCACATGGTTCAATCTTACCAGGGAGCTGTTAGGACAGCTAAAGGCTCCCTGGTCTTACATTCGGACACTTCAGCAAAGGGTTCGGCTTCACATTCAGCCTCAAATTCTGAAGCCAGCACAAGATTCAGCCTCACATTTGGCCGAATCATGTGCTAGCGTCCGAATTTAAGGCCGAATCATGTGCCTGCTTCTAACTGGTGTCAAAAAGTCCAACATTTGCAAGCATGCGTACATCACCTATACCGGACTTTATATCTAGGATGTATTATGATTTATAAGAGAGCGCCATCTTCCGGACGGCTGGTATGGCGTCTGCTTCGCAGGCTACTCGTTGCCCGACAGGACCTAATGATAAGACCACTATACCTTCGAGTTACGCTACTAAGAGGGCTCATAAGAATACCAGTGTGCATCTATTGCAGGGAACCTAGTCTCCAGGGGAATATTTGGAGAGAGAACCCCTTGCATACGACCTGGTGGTCTTCAAGCCCCTTAAAATCATAATTATGACAAACAGATTTCCAGGCTTTTTATCAGCAAGGAGGAGAAAGGGCTAAAGTGCACGAAAAGAAGGGCACAGAAACTTAGGTATTCAGTATTGAAGTTTCCGTGTGGTACTTTGCTCCGCCTTGGTGAAGATCCAGGAAACTTAGACTAAAGTTAACCTTTCAAGTTGTAAGATATTTAAAATTACAGAAATCATGAACATGGGATTTTTCAGGCAAAAAAAATCGATTTAAAGAGCTGTCGAACAACTACACAGATAATCACTTTTTATGGCAGCAGTGGTCCCATAGAGATTAACCATCAACAAGGGCGGTGTTCCCGGTTAGACAGGAGGACATGTCCCAGTCCCCCATCACTTGAGAATTCGTCCATTGACTTTGATTTTTCACACAGTAAATTACTCGAAAATGGGGTCATACCCCTCCAATATTGAGAACAAATCGCCTCCAATGACCATCAATGTTGGAACGGTAATTTTGCCAGATTATAACATTTTAGGCTAGCAATTATGCTAGGTACAGCAAAGATAGAAGAGCACAAAGCGCCTCGAAAATGCAAGTGGTATACATCAGTTTGGGCAGTTTCAGCCACTTTATTGTATGATGTATAGTGACAGTGGGTCCTCGTGTGTGTGCATAATTTTAATTCCGAAAATTTTATGGAGGGGCACGGCGAACTTTTGGGTATACTTGCCCCAGGCCCGCTTGGAGACTTCAAATGGCTTCCTCCGGCTTCCACCAGACTACCGTCGGAATCTGGTCAAAACCTCTCTGGGGAATATTTAAAAAAAAAAAACTCGGACTCGGTCAACTTGCTCCGGTGATACAACTTTTGTCGGGCAAATTCGACTCATTCTGAGAGACAATATCAAGTAAGCATGCTTCTTTTCGATGTATTACACATTACTTACATATGTAAATCGCAATGGTATAGTATAAGCGCATAGGACCGTTTTCATGCATGCAGGGGACACAAGGTTTTTTGGCAGAATCTCTGGGAGCCGTTATAGAAAAATTGCCCGAATTATTACAAATTCTTTCAAAATTTTGGAGTTTTTCAAAAATGTGAGCCCAGTGCCGCCCTGCCCCACCCCTTCTGATACGAAAATGAATAGCTGTAGGCATAAAATGAGTGCAGAACAAAAAATGCGGAGAAAGTAGGAAAAGCAAAGCTTTTTAAATAGACCTTATGCATTGACGTCACACTGACGTCAATTTGGAGGAAAACAATGGAGCACACGTGCACGAACGGCGTGAATTCGCACGCACGTGTAGTAGAATTACGCGCGTATATGATTAGTTGACAAATCAGCTGTCTGCATTTGTTGGTGTAACTTGCAACGATACGCGCTTTTCCTCAAAAGGAGGGAGAACTTTCTGGTCTGTGACATCATATGCATAAGGTCTATAGACAGTCCCACAAAAAAGAAAGAAAGAAATAGAAAAAAATCAAAATAAATGAATATGCTACTGGATGAGAGAGACGGGTTATGTGTATCCTGTAGAATGTTCTCTATATATTGATAAAGCCAGAGGAAGTCCGATCTAATGTAATAGAATTAAATGCATATTCAGTAGGTGTATTGCCTACTATAATTACCGAAAAAACGTCATAATTAGTAGTTAACCACGTCGTTGTTAAAAAAAACGTTATTGAGTGTTCTTGGTTACAACCTTGTCAATAAGTCCATCAAGCATAGTCTATACTTTGTTCTACACTGATAATTTTTCGCCCATTATTGAGAAGTTAATTTTTTTCTAAAGAGTCACCTCGACTGATCAGTAGGACTCAGATGCTTTTCAAAACTCGTGAGAGTATATAACGATGGGGTCTAGTGTGTTCCAAAACCCTGCACCAAATTTTGACGGACTACAGTACCTGCGTAAATCTGCTTATTGGATAGCAGTTGAGCGCCTGGCATAGTTGCGATAATGATTAGCCAGCTTGAAGGAAGCGTACGGTCGGTACCTCTTATTAAAGGGAAATACGGACTGACGGAGGATGTATCCCTATGAATTTAACTCTCTTTTGGGGGGGGGGGGGTACAATTAAGATTATGTTGCTGAAGTGATGTGCTCCCTGTGTTATGTTAATGTAGTAGAAAATGAGTTGAGATACGGACGATGAAAAATAGAGAAAATTAGGTATTTTAGGCACTATTATGTTATATCCTTCAATCCTTCCTCTGTGCAAAACGACATCTTGAATGACGCAAAAGAGCAGGTACCACCATTCTGGGACCTTTCATTCCAGGCCCATTCTAGGTCTCGCATAAAGAGACTCGAGTCTCGGAATTGAGTCCAGCTGGTTACAACCCTGGCAGCCGTCTATTATGCGGATGTTAAGCTATTTAACATATGTTTTGGGTGATTACTGAAGCGAAACGTGTAAAAATGATTCCAGATCTTAAAACACAGGAAGGTACTTTACACTATATTATTTACCCCAGTCATTTTGCTATACACCTTTTGTGAAATATTTACAGAAGGAGAACATAAAAAGTACAAAATTAGTTTCTAAAAATACTGCATGAAAGATTATTGTATGGCTTGGAATCTCATATACCAGTTTACACCTGCATAACAGTGCGATTGGGTTGGAACATGGAGCTATTATGGAATAGCTCCATGGTTGGAAGTAGATATAGTGTATAGTGTGTATTATTTGGAACAGAACGGGGTTCGTTAGGAACCTATCGAAACATCTTCCAATAGATTTATTTGGTGCATGCGGAGGCCATCTTATCCCTCGTGTGGATCGGGACCTGAAATACTTGAGAATTACAAATTCTACATAGCTTTTGAAAACTCGTGTTGTTCAAACTACATAACTGAGAAATTTTGGAAAGCATTAGGACAATATGAAAGTGCACCAATCGTAACAGGATCCCCTAAGTCGAAATACAAAAGTGTTGCACCTCCGAATTCATTCGTTTGCGCAGATGATTTTGACTCAACGGAAGACTTAGCAATTTACATCAAAAAAGGTGCCAATGATGAAACCTTATATAATAAATTTCGTGAATGGAGGAAATTTGGTAGGGTTGAGGTTTACCTACAGAGCGACTTGTGTCCCCGTTCTTTGAAGACGAGAGCAAGTGTAAACTTTTGAGTTATTTGGAAAGGAACACCTGGAGAGAAAAAAACTATCCTATACAGATGAAAATAGAACCTTTCGGTCCAGACTGGGCAGGGAGCTGTATTTCTTGTGAAAATCACAATTGGATCCAGGACTATGGCTTAGCAAGTAAGGATTTCACTAAACATTTGCATTCGGTACAAATGACCGAGCTTAGCGGAAAGTAGCATGAAGAAGCAACACTCGAATTAAAGTATTCCACAATGAGTATTTCAAAACACACAGCCAGTTTGGAACCAAAATTGGAGGTAATTTACTTCCTGTAAATTTGATCTCGTTGACTTATCTAACTCTTTCTCATAGCCTTATGTAGGGTCTTTTTTGAGGGGGCAGCAACATGTAAAAGCACATTTCCCTTTTTCATGTCACATAGGCCTGTGCGACACCCGTTATACAGGTAAGCCCATCCTGAAAAAGAAATGAATAAATCAAGAAATCTCTAAAAACAAGAGTGACATACACCCACATTCTTTCACTTCTCCCCTGAAAGGTCTACATCCGTTTATCTGACTTAAAAGGAGTGTATACACTGGCTTCGTATGCTTAGGCTACTTAGTAATGGGTTCTATGTATCCATTTGAATCCCAAATATGAATACAAACCCGTATAAATTCCTACAGCGCCCGAAGCGAGCCGAAAATTTTCGCCATTGTGTCGAATAGATTCTGAAGTTTGGAAAACTCGAAGGACTCCTGCTTGCACTCACCAGCCTCATGTACAATCTTAAGTTGGCCTGGACTTTGCTGTAATTTTGCGTTTCTGCAAGGAAAACAGTGTGTGGTATGATTACATGGGAGTCGAATGTTGAGGATACTTCCCATTGTCCTATAAGATTGTACGCCAATGATATCTTTAGACTTTTGGGACTTTTAATTGATTGTATGCTTAGAAATTCTTTTTTTATGTATTGTTTTTTTATATGTTGGATATGTGGTGCACTCTGCCCCTTTTAGTACTCTTCACTAGGATCGCATCCGTCAGTCAGAGCGTAAGTTAGGCCTATTTTGAAATTTGTTGTCAACAGTGACTTCCAAATTTTCGGAAATGGCACTTTTGGACCTGGTTCTCAAATTTTTGCAGGATAAGAGTCGAATAGAGAGCCATGGCTGAGGGCGACGGCCGTATCTGAGAAAAAAACATATACCGTCAATGTGACATTAAGAGGAAATAGGGAGATTACAAATTGGGCACCTTTTCGAACTCTTAATATTCATGAGCTTGAAATCATCACAACAGACAGAGACCTATGTGTAGCTTAACCTTAAGTTGCCTCGCCACTCTTTTGTGATTTGAAGCCCTGAAATTAGGGGTCACACTCCTAATTGTACGTCATTAAACGTACCATGGTACTTGCACACAAACTTTGAAAAACTGCGCTTGTAAAGGGAATCGTAATTTTCAACAAAAATTTTCGACGTGCTCCAAGTGAGTTCAATAAAAGTAGGTGTGTCGTTAGAACTGTTGTCTGTATGAACACCTCAGTGTGGAATTGCCTTTTTATTACATCCTGTAGGATAGGTTGAGTAAATAACACATTCCAAACCCTTGCAAGCCATCCTATGTCCAATTTTCCCACCAGTTACACCATTCACATCAAAATCAACTGATCCATCATCGTAAGAAAAATATTCTATTTGCATTTGAAAGTACACCTGGGGTCGCAGGTTTTCACTAGAAATAGCCTCTGAGTAAGGTTATTATTAAAATGGTCAATATGTAATTTTTGTGATCTGTTTAGTGCACATCCTTTGCGTTTCAAGATAGCCAAATGATTCACTCTATAATGGTTTTAATTTCTTTTAAACACCTCAGAGCTTCAGGGGCGTTGCCCCTAGACCCCACCAGAGGCCCCACGGCGAGCCACTGGACCCCGTGCTTTTGAGGGAGAGCAAAGCTCCCCCACGGCGCCTTCGGCGCCATTGGGTATCCTGCCAGGGTTTGCCCAGCCCCTTCCCAATTTCAGACATCAAATCCCACCCTTTAATCTAGACCTTTCAGCTATAAGTTGCATCTACGCAGCTTTTGAGATTTTCTTCTTTACATATTAAGCCTGTGAGGAAAAAGTAAATTTGAAAAATTGTTCACTTAAATTCCTTTTTAGGTGAAAACATGACTCATTGTACAAAGATAAAGCAAAAGTAACGGAAGACGGCACAAAAATTGATTGACAAAATCTGTCTGAAAGTAAGCTGTGTAAAATATTTCGTAGGGGGACCGAACTCAGGTTGCTAATATATTCTACATATAATCATGGTGAAGTCGGACGGATTCTCCGCTGTGCCACCACCAGGGACGGGAGTTGACGTCTGAAAGTGAGAGGAAACCCAGATAACCCAGATGGACTGCCAAACGGCGCCTAGGCGCAACGGTAGAGCGAAGCCTTCCCCGTAACGACGTGGGGTCCAGGGGCAGAGCCCCGGTGGGGTTCAGGGAAAGCCTCCAGAAGCTCTGGGTATTTACGAAATTGTAGGCATTAAAATGATGCGTTTTAGCTTCAACTTTATAAGGTGAGCACTAAACAAACCACAAAAATCAAAATTTGACTTTCTTCAATTATATTCTTACTCCGTATGACTAACAGTCGGCCGGGATTGATAATGCAGAGGGCTTGAGGAAGAAGAGGGGATGGATTATTTTGAGGTTTTCCCGCGGCTTTGGAACAATAAGTTTTGGAATGGAAGATCCAGAACTCATAGTGGGTTGCGCGTGAAGCGCGCTAAAAAGTCGCATACTTTAGATTTTTTAGCGATATGAGTAATAGAAAAGCTAACTAAGAAAAGTACCCTCAAGGAGAATACTCTTGCCCCTCCCCTCGCTACGCGCCTGTGCCATTTTACGGTACCAGGAATGCCACTTTCCAGGCCTTCAAGGTGCATCTAAACAATCTTTAAAAAGTCGATAATTTTACACAGATTGATACTGATTAAAATTTTGCTTTGAAAATTCTTGGGAGAGCGCGAACTTTCCCCTCCGCTACGGTCAGCCATAGGGCATTGGTGGTTTCAATGATGATGAGAGAGTTTGTACGAAGCTATGACAATCCTGGTCTATAGGAAGTAACCCTGAATCCCGAAACAATATTTAAAGGGAAAATGCAGTCCCCCAATTTGGAGTAGTGTACCCCGGTACACTATTTCAGGAATGGCTCCTATCAATCATGTGACAATAGTTTTGTTACTTATTTCCAAAATTTATGCAGAATAGCTCATTGGTTTACCCTTAATATTCAATGATTTTACACAGGAACATTATTAAAATACGTGTGAGAGAAATAAGAGGAGATCTGTAAGAACTTGGGGGACTGGCTTCTCACTTCAAAACTGGTGCACGCGAAGCTCGCCAAAGAAAACAGCGTTGGGACAGCGTTTGAGACATTTAATTGTAGCCTTTTCGTTTTCTTTAGTTTAAAATGCAGTATTGTTCATTACATAAAGGTTTTTTGTGTTTTTTGCCAGGTGCCTGTTCTTTCAATAGAGCAGGATATAGTAACATATACCCTGCTGTATTGTTTATTGTTTCCTTTCCGTTGATGGTCTGCGACCAGGGGCGTATCCAGGACTCTATTTATGGGGGGCCAAAACAGGTGCGTAGCCAGGAATTTGTCAAGGGGGGAGTGAAGTGGAAGTTTTTGCGAGGGAGCGAAGCGACCGAGCCCAAGCGCGCTTGCGAGCGAGGGGGAGGGTGTGGGAGGGGTGCCCCCTCCCACGGTGTGAAATCTTTTGGTTTTTTAATGTGAAAATATGTGATTTGGTGCATAATTTTTAAGGTATTTTGTATACATAAGGAGACATATTATTATGTATTTTATGAACTATTTTGTAGGAATAACCATATAGAAATGA
>WURT03114016.1:0-11974 GCA_009936505.3 Holothuria glaberrima
CCACAGTAACGTTGCTACAGTGATAGCTAGTAATTTTTGAAGGTGCGCCACTTTTGGGTGCGCGCCAATTTCGGGGTGTTTACTATATACTAGGCTATCACTGCCCTTGAACAGTGCTGTGTTTCCCTTACACTCCTCCATCACAGCCCTTGTGCATTGTGTACAAATTTTTCACATCCCCCGGCCATACTGTCCGGATGCATTTGGGGTATTGTCCGGTACAACTATAGAATACAGGGCCACTCTTGAACACCACCTAGCATCTTTACTTAGACTCAGCATCCGAGCATCCGGACATCCACTCCAAGAGTGATATTGATGAAATCTTTCACTCCGCATCCACACATCTGCACATCCACTCCAGAATATTGCTTGTGATCTAAGTAAGTCATTCTTAAATTAAACTTGCCTGCTGAACATGAATATTTCCATTTCATTTTCTTTCATGTTTTTCTAACAGTCCCAACTTTGACTCTGCATCCACGCATCCGCGCATCCACCCAGGGGATGCTGGGAATGGACTCAGAAAGTTTTCGAAAGATTCTTTTTGACTCCGCATAGTATCCGAGCATCCGTGCTAAATTATTGCAGCAAACTTAGCCTGAAAAAAATTATGGAAAGTTCCACTTGTACTTTACAGTACGAAGATATTCCACATTAACAATGTGTTGCAGATACAACCCTCGAGTGGCCCTGCATTCTATAGTTACTCCCATCGTCCCACCAAAAAAATATTTCTGCCCCACCATAGGCATATGAAAATTAAAACTCTGCTTATATAGTACACAGGAAATTAGTTGTGAGAAAATTTTATGCCCCTTCAATTACAACACTTGCATGTTGTAATTGAAGGGGCATAAAATTTTACAACATAACGTGTATCAGCCTATATGCTGTCAAAATTTTTTTCATGAGGTACAGTAGCTTCCTGTCATGTAGGCCTAGGCTTAAGTGTCTTTTAAAGGCTAGGGCTCCAGGAGTCTTCTTCTAAGAAGCTACAAAGATATGCAGTCACATTCACAATTCATTTTGCATTTTAAAAGAAGTCACAGGGATACATGTAGTGACTATGTAGCCACATAGACTGAACAAAAACAGCTTAAGTTATGTGGGGTAATCTGCAGAACTTAGTGCTTTAAAGTTATATTAAATTTTTGCTGTCATTTCAGTACACATGACAATATGTAACCATGCTACATGAAATTTTTATTATATGGAATCTTTTTAACTTTTTGTATTTTTTTGTTACAATTCCAGGACAGAAAAAGATGCATCTAATTGGTCCAAAGAGAAATTAAAAAACCTATTGCTAGGTCTGAAAGTTGAAGACAGTGATGGTATGTAATTAACTTCCATCATTTATATGTTTGTTTAAATTTTTTTTTCATTTAAACTATGATCAAAGCTGTCAGTAAACGTTAAATTAGGCCAAGTTAAAATAAAAATATGTTTCGCGTCCGGTTTTGCAAAAGGACGAGGATAAGGGGCTTTTTTATTTTTTATTTTTTATTTTTCCAAGATGGCTTTTCTGCGATCCTTGGTACATTCATTTTAAAGGATATGTGTGGTAAACCTTGTTTTATTGTGTTACACAATGTTTTAGCTTTAGCAAGATTGAACTTCTGAAACTCCCTTTTAGCTTAACGTAAAGTACTGTATAGGCAGACGTTGATGTAATTCATTGTGCCACACAGTAATAGCAAAGACACAGGGCACTAGCGGCAGTAGGGCTAGCAGAGTGTCTAACTTTACACATGAAAGACATGATTGGAAAGCTAATACTGCGTAAACGACGAGTTTGGAAGTAAATATTTTCGGGTACATATTTTGTAATTTTCGTTTTTGTCTCATTTTTCTGCAGATAAAAAATTAGAAAATATTTCATGCGGCCCCAAAAAAGGAAGCGGGCGGGGATGTGAAACATATATTTTTGTACTGCGCCTTGTATGCACATGTATGTCTAGTACATTTACAACATTACTTACATTAGGATAGATTCACCCGTATAGTACTCATCTGTACAGCTACAGCTGTGTAATGTAACCTATGAAGTAATCCTGTCATTTTGGACCTACCAACCTTCAAAATTGCAAACCTTTAGATTTTCATCAAAAACTTGGGAGACTAGAGTCTTAAACCTGGAGATTTGAAATTTGTCTCACACTGGCAAGTTTTTCTATCACAGAGCAAATTATAGATGGGGAGGGAGGATGGAGAAAAGTCTGGGCAAGGAAAACTGACCCCATACCTCTATTCTCTTAATAGGCCTACCTTGTTGTTTGGCTACTAAACTCATGTGGGAAAGTAAAGTTATGTCTCACTAGTGGATAGGCTTTCACTCCTTCACTCTGCTGGTTACACAAATGGTCACAGTTCTGGAGCATATTGATGTCACGCCAAAATAAAATATTAACACAATGTTGAGTAACATTCATTTTAGTTACAGTGCAAGCATCAGATTTAATTTGTAATTTGTACTTCACTGCATTTTTTATCTTTCCTCCTGCATAAAGCAAACAGTCCTACAGTATAATCATTTGCTCTTTCCACTTTTGTTATTTAACAGGAGAATGTGAAATTACAGAAATTAGCAGATTGGATGGAGAAGCATCAGCTAATAACAGGAAGGGGAAACTTATATTTTTCTATGAATGGAATTTAATTTTAGAATGGAAAGGTGAGCAGCACATTTTGGAATTAAAGATATTTTGTGGTGATAGTAAGGAAAATGCGCTTCTGCCCAATTTGAGTTACAGTAGTATACTCTAGTATTCCTACTCATAGATGGCTCTTTTCAATGTGACAATATGTTTGTCACCAAATTGAAAATTCTAACAGAATAGTAGCTTTGTTGACCTTAACATGCTGTATTTAGCCTATGTTGTTAAACATGAATGATTCGTGAAAGGTAAACTTTTAGATATTTCATCTTTAGCTTATGTTTCAAAGCATTGATTAGAGATTGCTGTTTATTCCATTTATCTGCAACACTAGGGAGTAGTATTACCACAGTGGTAATAGTAACTTCAGGTAGGCTATATTTTGCTCTGCCATCTGTCTATCCTGTATAGGACTTGTTTGTTAAAGTCAGCTGCTTGATGCATTGTTGAGTTTATGGTATACTTTGATGAAATTTTGATCACAAGCTGGCACATGTTGGCAGTTGTGGTATTAATTCAATCAGAGTGATGGGGTGAGGGAGGGAGGGAAGGGGTGGTAACTGAATAGACAAAAATAGTGTAGTAGTATGCTAACTGTTTTGTCCTGAACATTCAAAAGGAAGGGGGGCATGTCCCTGCCTCCCCCCCCCCAGGGTTGTTGCCCATGATTGTACAGTATTAATGAATTTCTTCTTCTGACCATTTGCACAGGAATTTGTCATTTACCCACAAAAATATACTTTTTTGCTTTGATGTAATCAATTGTAAATATATTTCAGATGGATTCACATGGAGTTTGATTGTAGTGGAGAGGTGTTACACTGGTGTACATCAGACAATTCATGCTTCTTTCAAGGTTTTCAAAATCTGCTTGAAACTCGATTTCAGTGGTATATACCACAGGTAAAGTCCATATACCAGGGACAGGCAGCTTACTGTACCTGTAAAATATCACTTACTGACAGTTTAGGCTTCTGGAAGTCCTGTGCTCACGATTTTTTTGATAATTGATCACTCTTTATGAAAGGATTATTGTACATCCTCAGTAGCTACTTAAGGCTGGGACTTGTAGTTTACTAGTAGCTACTAAGTTTTTGAATTAGGTTATCAGAGCACACAATGTTAAGATAATGTTACATAGAAAAAGTAGCAAATTAGAATGGCAGGTTTAGATTGCATTATGAGTTCAGATTGTTTTAATGTCTGGGTTTGTCCAATTCTGTGTCATAAGTTCTTGTTTTGTTTCAGATGGCTTCATATTCATAAGTCTTTTGTTCTTTTTTCAGTCTCTTTACTTAATTCTCTTCAACTTTTTCATCCATAGATCATTGCTTCACACTGTGTGCAGTATTGCAAATTAGGAGGAAAAAGTGGGGGGGAGGGGGAGGGGGTAGGGAATGCAAGACCTATGAAGCAAAAGTTATTGCATGAAAATGTGAAAGTCAGTGAAGCATTGTCAAAAGTGGAGGATACTGTATGTCTTCTCCATCCCCTGTGAGATTTCTGTTATGGGACTATTGTAATATACCTGTGAAATGATTAGAACAAAAACTTGAAGTTAATTAACCTTAGTATAGGGTAAAATAAACTTGTTTGTGGTCAAATTTACATGGTTCTTCTGTTGCATTCATCACCATAGATTCTGCCACCTCATTTTACAACATTTTGTGGAAAAAGTATTTAAAGGGAATCTTTCATTAACCTGATTAGTGTTCTGAACATCTTTTTACAGTGTGTCAAGTTTCTCTCATTTTTCATTCAATTGAGTTTAATGGCTAATAGTAGGTGTGACTGTGTGCAGTCTTCTAGGTGAAGTTGAATAGATTTGAAATTGTATAACTTGCAAAAATTTTTATCAACATTGCTTTCAATGGCAGGTAATTTAAAAGACTGTGAGAGCAAATTATCTGGCAAAGCTGAAATTCCCAACTTGAGTGACGAAAATGATGCTGATGAAATTCATGTAAGTTTAACGTAATTTAGAGAATCTCGAAATAGTGTGATACAGTACAGTAGGTTTGTAGCATCTTTAGTTTCTAGCCAGAAACATGTACTATACTTCACTGTTCTATATTGTCTATGACCATATTTGGTTACACATAAGTAATTGTTGACCAATCAGAGTGGAGCTGTTGTTTGAATAAATGGAGTCACCAATTGTATTAGGAGGTATGAAGATATCCCTAAATATGTCTGGCCATGATGTGCAAGTCCCTTTTGATGGTCTGTCTGGCTCACTGGTTTCTCAAAGTAAGAATACTTATGTCTCCCCCCTCCTCCCCCGGAACTCCCCTCCAGCTAAATAATAAATAATAACAATAAATCAGTATTTATAAAGCGCTTATATTGTTCACACTTCAAAAGCGCTGTTGAAGAGGTAAGTCTTAAGTTTAGTTTTGAATTTTGGTAATGAATTGTAACCCCTTAGATCTTCTGGCATTGAGTTTCATACTCTGGGGCCTATCCAGCTAATCTTTCTCTGTGCAAAAAGCAGCTTACTTGTTTACTAGTAAAAGAAAGTGTGAAAGGAAATCTTGTAATGCCTTTCAATGTAAATTTGAACTATTTACTTACATTGTATGCACTATGGGTAATATATTGATGTGCTGTTTGTAAATGCCAGGTAATCTCCTCAATCATTGGTGCATCTAGCTAGGCCAATCATGAGCCTCTTAATGAAGCTTTCACTCTCATAACCATGTCCTTCTCAAGGGCTTTTGATGTGTCCGACTTTTGTTTTATATGTTACTTATTTTAGAAGCTTGAGTAATATTTAGTGGGTAGCTTTAAGCATTTAATCTGAAACTTATTTTAGTGCAGAAAATTACTCCTTTTTTTTTGTTTGTTTTTTTGTATTTGTGTCTTTTTGAACAGGTCACCATCACTGTCAAAAACAACACATCAGAAGCAAATAGATTAAAAGATTTAATGAGGAAGGAAGGTATACCAATGATAAAGGAAAAGCTGGATGATTATATAAAAAGTTTGAAACAAGGTAAGTTCTACTTAAAGTAAACAGTTTGTTGATTTTCTGTCACTCTCCATTCAGGAAACATGTTTATTATTCCATGATGAAATCAATCTCTACTTGCCTCACACTGATTACTGCCCTAAGATCAATGGCTTTGTAAAATCGAAATGGCAAGAACTGTGGGATTCCTTTCCCGAAGACAAATTGTACCGAGTCAAACCAGGGGTAGGAACTGGGGGACATGGAGCTCCCAGTAAACGGAGAGATGATTTAGTTCTGACTAGAGCTCGCATCGGTCACACTTACCTTACCCATATGATGAAAACATCTTTTGCAACAATTCCGAGCAGATCTTTTAAACATGGATTTTTTTCTGTGCAACTTATTTTTGGGGAGGGGAAAGGGGAGAGGTAAGGAAAAAGAAAGTGGGATTCCAGTTATGCTAATTCATAAGGTAGAATGGATATTTCATTTAATACATATTGTTTGAAGTAAGTATGTCTTTCAGTGGTTGTCAAAGAGTATTAGGTGGTTATAAAGGCTAGTAACAGTCGTGGGATTTATTATAAAGACAACTATGAATTCATGTAGAATATTGAATTCACTTATAATTGAAATTCTAAAATCTCTGGTTGAAATAAGAGTTGGAGTGCCAAAACAAACATTAGTTTCATGGTAAATTATGTGATGATTTTGTCAGATAAGGATAATTGTTTGAAAAATAAGAACTTTCAGAATGAAAACTGGATTACAAAATGGAATGAAAAATAAATTATCTTGGCATTAGAAGAAAATTATCTTAGCAAGGATGTTTTAAGAAAGATTAAGGTTGTAAATGGACACCATAATGCATTAGTAGCAATAATTTACATTTTAGACACAGACACTGTCACTTAATTTTTGGACTATATATAAAATAATATGAAGAATGCAAATGACCTTGGAAACAGAAGTTCAGTGTACTTTCAAGTCTAATTTCTATGTTTATTGTGTCTTTTGTCTTTTCTTGTGCAGAATTTTCAAGAGGAATGATTCTCCCTCCGGCCGGTGGTGCAGAAAATACTGCAGATATTCAATCAATTAAAAGTAAAGAGAAGGTAAAGTAAAGTTGAAATCAATCTAGCATCATGTAGCTTTAGTTCAGGAGAAAGTTGATCATGTGACTAGGCAAACATGCCATTTTGGATTACATTACCACTGCGCATTTCAGTTTCATGATGTAAAGTTTATCTTGAGATTCATTTCTTCTATCATTTAAAGAGCAGTGTTTGATAGATAACAGATGAACACCTGTGTGATGAACTTTTCTCCATGAAAGATGATGATAGAACAAGGAAGCAAATGTGGAATCCTGAATCTTTACTTTACAAATGAGTCAGTTCAGGTTGATGTTTTCATTAAAAAGCAAACGGTGAATCCGAAATTTTATGCAATTCCCTCAAATCCTGGGAGAGTGGGGGATGACAGATTCTTTACCACCCTCCAAAACCTTCATTAATTAAAACAAACTTTGTGTCCATTTGGCTTTAGTTTGAGTGATAAATTGGGATGTGTATGAACTGCAAGAAAGAGGATAGGCAAAGGAGGGGAGACAAAGAAGGGGGAAGAGGGGGTGTACCATACAGGTTAAATAAGGCTTGTAATAAGTTTGTTTTATCATGAGAGATCAGAGGATGTGAAGTGGTAAGATTTTATCCAGTTTATAAGAAAAGCTTAGCAGAATTAATGGATGAGGTGTGACATGTATTCAGTTAACAGTAGGCTTTGCTTTGCTTCTCAACAGATTGTTTTTAACACAAACAGTGCAAATGAGAAGAAAATGTCAGATTTGGGGATTGGTGTGAAGATAGATACCAAATCACTTTCTCTTAAAGAAGAGTTTAAGTGTTCAGTAGAAGATTTGTATGGGATTTTAACAGACCCTCAGGTGAGTTGGAATGACAGCACATCTACAGACAAACTCTTGATTCCAATGTTTATTCTCTAGAACCTAACTATAGCTGCTTTGCTAGGCTGTAATCAATGGGGGTTAGGGGCTGTGCCCCCTCCCCCAGAACAAAATTTGCCCCCCTTAAAAAATGTTTGAAAAAATGACTTTTGCAATAACACATCAAAAAACATTCAAGTGTCATGTATGAATGCCAGACTCTTTAATCTCACTGGTAATGTTTTTGCATATATGCAACAGGACTGGCCCTGATGTAATGCCTCCATAGTATGAGTATGAAGCAAAACACTAATACTACTTCCTGGGCACCTTTCTAAACACTTTTCAGAGTGTAGCTATATATGAGTGGTGAATTTAGAAGGATAAATACTGAAACAATGTAAACAAATTAAAAAATAAATATGAAACCTAAGAGACTGACCATGTTCTTAATGCAGCAATTTTCAATTTTGACTAGCAACTTTGCTGTAAAAACTCAATTTGTGTCAACCTTTTGTTATAGCAACCTGTCTTTTCAAATAAAGATGAGAAACCTGATGCTACTGCATAATGTACCATGATTATACCATGTGTGAGATGTAGACATGTGACATGTCCCCAAGTAGAAGTAGGAAGTTAACTGGAGATGGTCAAAACCATTACTTTGTAATTATCACTGGGCAGTGCAAAATATGTCATTTCCATAATGAGTAGTAAACAAGACAATAACAAGTCTTTTAAGGTGTATGTGACTCACAGTCCTTTGTCTTTACTGTACTCTTCACATGGGATAGTTTACACAGACTTTGGATGAATCTTAAAGACATAGATTAATCACCCCAAAGTATATTTTTTGTGTGGGGGTATCAGAATTCTCTGTTAGTGACTGCTCTTTGATTGACATCAACATTCAAAAATTCAAAAGATGCAGAGTACCTCACATTCCAGACAAAGCAGAGAAAGTGTTTGGATTATACATTATAACCTTGTATGCTCACTAGGACATGACCTTAAGGAATAAAATAGGATTGCATATGCAGAAGGAGGAGCTTTATACAGTTTTGGGAGGGGCTAGAAGTAACTTAGATGGGAGAATTGACACTGTCTGGGATGGCAAGAATTGTCATTCATATGTCAGTGAATGACTTATTAAGTCTTTATCTTATCATTGGGCAGTGCAAAATGCATCATTCCATAATGAGCAGTAAACAAGCAGACAAGTCGTCTTTCAAGATTTCTGGCTCACAGCCTTTTGTCTTACTGTACCTCTTGACATATGACAGTTTTCACAGACTTTGGATGAATCTCAAGTTACTCTGTTGTGTATCAGTGGATGACTTATTAACTCTAATCTTAGTGTATAGACAGTTAGGAAGACCACTTGTGTCTCCTTGCTGTGCCACTGATAATACAGTATCTGTAGCTGAAGTATTGAAATGTTCAGGTAGATGTAAATATTTCAAAATATGTCACTGTGATGCAGACCTGTTTTCACAAACCTCAGTTTGAGTTTCATGAGTTTAATATATTCTTTGGTCTCATAACCAATTGACATAAGTCCAGTAACACCTTTTTGATTCCTTGACTTTATAGTCAGGAACCTATGCGATGGTGATGTCGTGTGTGTGTGTGTGTGCGTGTGTGTGTATGTGTGTATGTATGTGACCGTAAACTCAATGGATTTCATATTTTACACGTAGATACCTCTTATGGAGTAGATGATCCCTATTGTTTTTGGTGAAGGTCAAAGGTCATTTGTTGTCACCTGAGGTCAAATGGTAAACACCTTGGAAAATGCTTGTAAACACTATCTCAAGTTGTGTAACTTAAAGGAATCTCATACTTGGCATGTGCGTGGCTCATGTTGGGAAGATGACCCCTATTGTTTTTGGTGGAGGTCAAAGGTCATGTGGAGTCACCAGAGGTCAGAAGGTCAAAATCTTGTAAACACAATATCTCAAGAAGGATAACTGTGAGGGATCTCATATGCAGTATGTGGATTGCCCGTATTGAGTAGATGATCCCTATTATTTTTGGTGGAGGTCAAAGGTCATTTGGGGACAGCAGAGGTGAAAAGGTCAGCATCTTGCAAACATGCTATCTCCAGAAGGATGGCTGTGAGGGATCCCATACTTACTGTGTGGATTGCCCATATAGAGTAGATGATCCCTATCATTTTTTTGTGGAGGTCAAAGATCATATGGGGTCACTAGAGGTCAAAAGGTCAAAATCTTGTAAATACTATATCTCAAGAAGTATGATTTGGAGGGATCTCATACTTAGCATGTGGAACACCAATATGGAGTAGATGATCCCTATTGTTTTTGTGGATGTCAAAGGTCATTTGAGGTCACCAGAGGTCAAAGGTTAAAATCTTGTAAACACTATCTCTCAAGAAGGATTACTGTGAGGGGTCTCATACTTAGCATGTGGATTGCCCATGTAGAGTAGCTATCCTTATTGCTTTTTGGAGGTCAAAGGTCATATGGGGTCACCAGAGGTCAAAAGGTCAAAACATTAACATGATATCTCAAGTAGGATTGCTGTGAGGGATCTCATGCTTGTCCTGTGGATGGTTCATGTTTGTTACAATATAAACATATGACATGTCAAGTCAAGGAATCACTAAGCCTTTTTGCTTTCTGGTATCTCTTTTTTTTAGAGGGTGGAGGCATTTACAAGATCATCTGTTACAATGGAACTAGAACCTGGTGGCAGGTTTGTCTTATTGGGTGGAATCATCACAGGCACATACGTAAAACTGGTAAGAAGCTTTGCATTGTTTGGGTATGGCTTTTATCACTCATGCCAACCTTGTAAAGTTTGCCCAGTATTGCCCTTCACATGTGTTTCTGGTTGTTATCCTGCCATCACAGCTCATGCATAGTAAGCCATGTGATACAAAAAATTGTGCAGAGCAGGACCTTACAATTTTGATACAATAAAGGTTAAGAGTCAAAATGTTCAACAAACAGAATCAGTTGAAAAAGTGGTGGCCCTGAAATTTCCGTGCTGTTAGAGGAGTTTATTCTTAGCCTTCAAAACATCTATGAAATTTTTCAAATGTATGTTGGGTTACCTGTGCAATGGTGTAACAAATAAATTTTTCAAAACAGCCATTCTCAATTAGAGAGACCTTGAAACTTATTTGTAATCTGACTTCACTATTCTGTCTTGTTTTCTTCATCTTTGCAGGAAAGAAATAAGCAAATTGTTCAAAAATGGAGATTCAAATCATGGCCTGAAGGTAAGAAACTTCAAGATTCAAGTTGTTTATAAAATGTGAAATCACACCAAACAAAGCATTTGTAATAGTAACTATCAGATGGGCTATTTGGGTGCATTGATATGATGCCTTCACTTGCAGTGGATGCTCTTTTCTGTGTTTTCATGGTTAGGCCTGGTTGACATATTTCTTTGCACCTTTGCTCTTGGCAGGCCATTCAAACTTATTTCAGCATTTTGGAGACACATTGCCTTGCTGCAATCTCTTCCCTTATTCATAATGCCCTTATCTTCAAAATGTATTAAACATCACAGCTGTAATCACCAAAGCATCATAAACTCTTAATAGCAAACCACTGGTGTTTCTCATTCTCATTTGCAGAGCACTATTCAACAGTGACAATGGTCTTGGAGCAAAAACCAGACCATGCTCTTCTCAAGTTAAAGCAGACAGGGGTACCAAGCAGTGACTTCGAACGTACACGGCAGGGTTGGAAGGATCATTTTTGGAACAGAATGAAAGTCACGTTTGGTTTGAGTGCTAGTCTTTTTTGATGATACTTACTGCTTAGTAGACATTACGTGATAGTATAATTCCTGTGGCCATAGAAGAACATGTAAATATGAATGAATGTTTTTGTACTGTAAGTTGCATGTTAAGGGATCAAAATGCCATCACCAATAGGAAATTCTCATGTTGAAGCAAAGTTGGATGGGGGAAGAGTCAAACATGATTTTTTTACAGGAGAGAGGTTTATAATGCGTTCCACAAATCTGAACAATTACACTACAATCTGTCAATTTAGGTAGAGCTAATGCAACCGGGATGTCAATGGCCTCTGAGATAAGAGAAATGTCCCCCTTCCTCCTCGCCTTTTGTTATGCTAAATAGTATCCCAACATCTGTGTTCAAATTTTTACATTCACTCTAAAGGAAGAAAACACCAAAACATACCACATTTGATTCATTGCTCGAAGTAGAAGAACTTTACATTTTAACCAGAGAATCTGTGAAAAAGGCCAATTGTTCTATTGATCATATTTATTCTCATTAAGGCTGATTACTGTCAAAACATCTGTTGTAATTGTGTTTAATTCTGTTGTTTGTTGCTACTTTTGACTTTTGTGTTAAATAATCATGAACAGATGATCCCATTTCTATAGTTACACAAACCTCACTGGTCATCACCT
>WURT03114027.1:0-30175 GCA_009936505.3 Holothuria glaberrima
CGGTACACTGCCTATGAATACCAGAGTGCACAAGCTCTAAAGAGCGTGCTATGCATACAGCAAACAGTATTACGTCTTGGCCAAAATGCCAAGACTACACAAGCAGTGTGCCATCTTGAAATTAGAGAGTGCTCTACAAAACAAGGTCTTACCGTAGCACTACCATGTTAAGGAGCGTAAATAACTCAATCTGCAGACAGAACTATATATATATATATATATATATATATATATATATATACACACATATATATTCACACATATATATATATACATATATATGGAACTATTTATTCGATACCTTTCATATATATATATATAACAAGAAGTAAATCTCAATACACCGATGCATGATGAAATGTTTAGAATAACATATTTAGTTTCTGAAAATAAGTAATTTTATCTTTCACCTTTGGTCACAGCGAATTTCCCAATCAAATGGACGGCCCCGGAAGGTTTAGAAGTGCCTCACCATTTTACTACCAAGTCCGATGTTTGGTCTTATGGTATTTTTCTCACAGAACTTGTTACTCGTGGAAAAATGCCATACAATGGTAAGTTAGAGTACTGGGCTATAAGCCTTAATTATTTTAACTTTGCGAGAAAAAGTTAAAGACCAGGGCTAGGTGTTCATTACTAACTTAATATATTCCTGCTTCTTTTTGATTCTCGAATTGATGATTTTGATGCCTTTTGATTTGATAAGGGTACAAATGCAAACATTTCTTACAAAGAGGAGAGATATACGGGACCCTTCAAATTTGGGGGGGAGAAATTTTTTGCCCGAATCTCAAAAAAGTGGCCCAAAGTCAAGGACGTGGATCCATCTCCAAAGACGGGGGGGGGGACTTTCACAATATGCGAAACACCGTCCTGGGTGAGGGGGATACCCTCTTTGGAAAATTTTTGCTCAGGAAAGGTGGGATAGATGCAAAATGGTGCTACATTTATTGCTTAATTTGAGTTGGATATATTTTCAAGAATTTCTACTTTTTTAGGGAAGATTTTCATCTTGCTTGTTTAAGTGAATTTTTTTACTCAGTTCTCAGAGTAAATCAGAACCACACTGAAGTGAACACTAACTTGTTAGACTACATATACCATTAGCAAGTTTACTCATATGTTATGATTTGGATATAGAAGTGATTAGGACTATGCATGTCAGAGCCTTTTAGAAAGTCTGAAACAGGTGACACTGGCGAAAGACTACTCGCGGGCGAAGCGCGAAAAAATTTCTGCGCGCTTTTTCGGCAATCCGATCCAAAATTCAGGAACTCGGTAGAAATCTGGGCAATCTTTTTACTTTTTCTTCAACTCTGCCGAAATTTCACCTATTCTGTGCCCGAATTTCGGTCATTTTTTGCCCGAATTTTCTACCTCAGAAAATTTTTGGGGGCAGTCTTCACCTGCCCTCCCCCCGGCTCCTACGCCTATGAGGAGAGATGGTATGAATACCTCGCTTGCCATTGTTTCACATATATTCTGATATTTTCAACATGCAATGTTAAAACGACAACAATTTATTCTTTACCCAATGTCCTGTAAGATATCCTTTTCGTTTAAATCAGAAAGGAAATCCTTTTATGAATTCCTTTCGAAAGATAATCTATATGACAGTAACGCACGTACACGGTTAAAGGAAAAATTAAAAATTCTTATAAGTCAGAAAGCGTGAAAGAATATAAGTTTGAGGCCTTCTATTACAGTTAAGGTTATAAAATTGCAATAGCTGCAGTAGTATCACGAATCGTATTCTTAGTTGTAATGATTATGTTAAAAAATTAAGGGATACTGATATGTGTTCCTTTTGTAAAGCAAGTGGCAAAACCATTCATCAGCACTTTCTTTTTATAACCCTATTTCCTTTCATTTTTGGGATAATTTAAGAGAACTAATAACAATAAAATTAAATAAAGTTTTTGAACTTAATGCTAAAACTATTTTGTTCAGTGTTGATTTTGATAAGACACTGAATTGCATTATTCTTCATAGGTCTGGAGTAAATATATGATCTGTCAAGCCTACAATAGAGACATTTATTTCCTTTGTAAAAAAGTATTATTGCATTCAGAAATAAAGAACTCCAGTTAATGATCGTTCAAATTCTTTTAACGAAGATCGGTGGAAATGGACTGTTATGTTTGTGTAAGACATAAGTGTTTTGTTATATGTGAAGTTTTGGGAACAAAATGTTTTAAGAAAACATATTCATTACACAGTATTCATTTGAAAGTTACAAGGTTACTATTACATCAACAGGTGTAAAAAACAGCGAAATAACCAGAGACCGTCTGATTAACCAAAAATACAGAATGCAGAGAGAAGATCTAGGTTCTGATTGTTCTAGAGACCTGTACAAGATCATGAAAAACTGCTGGCAGTCTGACCCAGATAAAAGACCAAATTTTGTATACGTTGCAGAAGAAATTCACCGCCTGTACGAGCCATATGCCCCTCTGCTTCACTTTTGAATCAGGGGACTTCTTATATGTATTAAAATGCATTTTGTGTAGGAAGCTGTTCGAGACTGTGGGCTGAGTTCGGATCGCCGTCCTGGAGGAGGGGTCTAAGGGGAGGAGTGTCCCTTCCCCTTTGTGAAACTTTTGGATATTTGAGGGTCCTTAGATGCAATTTGGTGCATCATTTTGGACAAATTTTAAGGTAAATTGCTACAAATTTTTGACATTTCTTACACAAGAGAGAAATAAGGGTTCCCTTTACTGGAAAAGTTTTGGATATTTGTGGGTCCTCAAATGCAATTTGGTGCATCATTTTTGACAAATATCAAGGTAAATTACTTCAAATGTTTGACATTTCTTACAAAAGAGACTAATCAGGGTTCCCTTTGGAAAATTTTTGGATATTTGAGGGTCCTTAGATGCAATTTGGTGCATCATTTTGGGCAAATTTTAAGGTTAATTACTGCAAATATTTGACATTTCTTACAGGAGAGACAAGTAAGGGGTTTTCGTCCTTGGAAAGTGGGGGGCTGAAGCATAGGTCCGACCCCATGAATTTCTCTGGGGTGCCTGTTGCCCCCGGCCCCCAATTCCTACGCCCTTGTAATAAAATGGTTTAAATGGCATTGATTTCGAAATCTAGAAGTTGCCTAAAAGCACCCTACTAATTAAATTTTGAGCTTTAAACTTTTGCCTTTTGTAACCATTCTGATATACCAGAGAAATTATTGTTTATTATGTATGTTAATGTATGTTGACTTTTATGGACTTGTTACAATAAATAGGGAAAACAAACGTTGGGACAAGAATCAGAGGGAATTATTTCAAAGGCGATGATAATGAAATAATTGAAGCTAACACAAATAAAAATGGCTAGCAAATCTTTTACGTTAGGGGCTCTGATTCCTCTAATTCCCCTATCTATTGTCTTCATGTTTTACATTGCCTGGAGGCGTTGATAATTTGTAGGCGTTAAAACGATAAAAAACCTAAGGACGGGCCTAACCTAAGAAAATTAAACATTTCACGAATATTAAAGAAGGAATGTATATCTTACAATAATCCTGAAATGTATAGAAATGGATTTAAAACTTTAAACCTTAAAAGTAACATGATAATGATCTTAGTTACTGACATTTACTTCTTTATGTCAGAAAAAGTCGGAAATTGTGTTGTGGACATACAAACTGATTTTTTAAGCGCTAAAAGCTTAATTTGTGATTGATCTGTCAAGTACATTAGAAACAGTGGTCGTCGTATATCGACTGGTGTCGTTGAAATAACTAACCGGTTGATTCTTTCTATCGTGACTAAGTAGAGCGATCTCGTCGACATATTTCGCCTCTTTACTTTGTATGCAAATGTTCACATGCAGTCCGGGAAATTCTCCTATTCGGGAGAAAACCATTTTACCCCAAACGGGGGAACTTGTATTCATAAGACATCATGAATAAACAAAGCCTTGCTTTCATAACAGTCGTTTCGCATGCACACATTTGGGGTGTCGGGTTGCAGTGTAGGTAGAACGAACAACCATGGCAGCGTATAGTTTGTGTGCTGGCTTTTCACGAACAGCGGCGTTGGTAGTGCCTGACAGTGGTGAGTAAGTTATCCTTTATAATTCTGGTAGGAAGGTTGTGTGATAATTTCGAAATAAGATGTATAGCTGTTAGGTATCTCTTAAGAACTTTAGGCCTGTAACTCTTGCAGGACTAAACGGTTAAAGCCGTAAAGCGAACGTTTGTAGGCTAAAGAGTGTGCATTGTCCAGTGTACGTGTTCAGCTGTCGCTATGTACGCTAAATGTGTATGCAATGAGGGACGGCTGTACAACGTCTACTAATGAGGCTTTCACAAAGGTCACATCGCCTTTTTTGAGATTTTCGCAAAACGTGCACGGTGGACTACCTTTTGTCGGGTGGAAAGGTTGTAGGTAATGTAATCAGCCACATGAACAAGCAGTTTTCGAACTTCCCTTCGCACGTACGAATTTTCCAGAGGGGTTTGAAAAGATTGACCCTTTGTTTTGTATTGTCCGAATGGTGTGGCATTGTGGGTATAATGCAAAATGGCTGTCGGATTTTTCTCCTTTTGGGGGGAAATGATTTTCTTCCAAAAGGGGGAATCTCCCGGACTGACATAGAACAGTCTTTACATAATAAATTCCTGATACTTTGATTGCCACGTTTGCAAAACAGAGCAGGATATTTTGTAAATTGCTTTGGAACGAGAAAATAACATCTGTGTAAGCTGTTAAAGAGTTGTTAAATATTTTCAGATCGAGAGAGATCAGAATGATAAGTAGCTTGCAACCATTGAGAAGCAGCACCCCTCCCCCGAATTCCATAAGCGTAGAACTTTCTTAGCACAATAATATGATCAATAGTATTAAAAACCCTCAAAAGGTGGAAAAGATCATATCTATCAAGCTTGTTGTGTCACAAGGTTACTTTTCACAAAACCCATGCTGAGAAGGATTTTGGAGAAAGAAGATATTAAGAGTGAGTCAGGTTTACAATTAGAAAACACTTTGTAAAAAACACATTTCACCTGAAATGAAAATTGGAATAGCTTTGACAAGATTAAATTCAGATTAGCAAGCTAAAATTCAGATGGACACACATCACAGAAGGATCAGTTAATTATGTATGATAGAGGGAACACATTACCATGGCGGCTTTAATTTTGATACCCTGATATTCAGAGCTTTTACCATCTTTGCAACGACGAATAAAAACAGATATCTCATTAGCAGTTATAAGGAAAGTCGGGAAAGGATCCAGTCTAGTCTATATCATTTGTACCTATTAGAGAATAAGTGATAATTGAAGGAAGCTTTTCTCCTTTTGCGTGATAATTTGTTAATAGCTTTCAACTTTTACTGCTGTAATTTTCTAGGAGTTGCTATCGGAAGATAATGATAATAAAAACAACATTGAGATAAGGATTCAAGCGGGAAATTTTTGATACTTTGCAAAATTCCAGTAGTTTGAGAAATTTGAGAATTTGATAAAAAATGTTTTCAATGGAATGGATCCATCACACGGTCGAAAACAAACCTCACCCAAGGTCTTGCAGAAATGTATAGCATAAACGCCTTTTGGGATAATTTAAAATTGTTCAGAATTTCTTTCAGAAAACGATTGGGGGCACGTGCCCCATGCCCCGTGCCGGTGCCACTGCATATGATAATGGACACACACACATATATATATAGAGAGAGAGAGAGAGAGAGGGGGGGACTCAGCGACTTTAGATGCATAAGTCAGACCAACGTCTATTAAGTAGTTGCATATATAATTTCTTATTTTTCGTTGTCTCCCCCCCCATTTTCTCCCCCTTCTTTTTCTTTTCTATCTTAATTTTTTCCTCCCCTTTTTGCCTTTTTCATTTTTCCTAATTTGTAAAGGGGACATTGTCTGCTGGCCTTCTGGGTACGCCATGTTATTGCCTTTGCTTATTAAACGAGATTTTAAATAGTTTACTTCCTTACTACGTTTGATGAAAGGATATATCCAGAGAACGCAAGAAAGTTTACTTAAACCCAAATCGACATTCTGATCACATGTATCATCTGTCCAATCAGTAGTTAGGAGCTTCCAATTGAAAATTAGGGTATGATCAACACAAGTGATATGGAAGCTGAAACCCAAATCGACATTCTGATCACTTGTATCATCTGTCCAAACAGTAGTTAAGAGCTCCCAATTGAACATTAGAGTATGATTAACACAAGTGATATGGAAGTAACTAACTAATAACATTTTCCTTTTAAGCATATTAAAAATAGAAAAATGATCTGAAATATTGGAAACAGCATAGCCACTTTGTACGGTATGAAGAGGGTTATTTGTAAAAAAAGAGCTATTTAAGATAAATATTGACGAGTTTTCGCATACTGTATTACTAACTGATTAGTTGGATAAATTAAGAATGAAGATAATCGGTCTACAAAAGGTTGGGTAGTAGAGCATGACAATTCAGTCAACAAATCAATGTAAAAGTCGCCTATTAAAAATAATGTGTGGCTTTTGCATATTATGTCTAGTCAGCTGCACAAAACTCCATATTAAAAAAACATCAATATTACAACATTGGCAACATTAGCTTGATTACCATTTCGAACCTCAGTCAAAACAGTTTCAGTATCATTAATGACGTGCCAGCTGAGATCATCTCTGATTACAAACTTAATATTACTTTTAATATAAAAAGCCACACACCAGACTCCCCATTCTATCAATCCTGTCATTGTGAAAGGGGTTTTATCCATCTATCTTGCATAGGCCACGCATTGCTGTGGATATTTATAATTGCAATTAATAAAAAGCTAAAATCCTCAAGTAAGCGGAGCAAAGCTACATTTGATTCTAAACTTTTACAAAGACTATGGGCTTTATTATGAAGAATGACAGCCTCACTACAGCCATCTACAGGATAAACATCGGCCAATTGATGTTCAACATAGTAAAGACAAGTATCGTTAGTATCAGGGGGATTATATGTCACGTTCGTGAACGTAGTTATCATATAATTGGAAAAGAATATTTGCCTAATAAAAGGAATAACAAAAAGTGTTTGATTGAATAAACTTACACAACAGTTCAAGGTAACTTATAATAGAACATTCCCGATTACTAAAGAACGTTTTGAAAGAGAAAAGCGATGAAACATTGATAAATAGAAAAATAAGGTGGAAGATTTGAAAATTCTGACTAAGTGATGACATGGGAAGGTTATAGAAATAACAACTTACTGCAGGTTGGCTAAATACTGAGCACTGGGAATGGTAATGTAAGCCTAACTAGCAACTGCAGATTTTCACATGGCAATGATCCTGACGTCTCAAGACAAACCTCGATTAACTTGAGGCCAACTTTTAACATTGTTTTAATACTGATTGGTCTGAGGGTCAGGCCATCCGTATTTTCGATGACTGTAGACTTAAGCTTTCACCTAGCTTTTATTAATACGAGTTTGCTTTGATATGACGTTGTTATAACAAGACGAGCCCTTGGCATGTGCATTGTTTTTGGACAAGATGGTAGCGGTCGATAGCTAATTGATCACTGTGAGTGGTAAGTTCAGTTTTTTGTTAAAGATTCGTTTAACCAATTCTGATACTGCCTCGTTGAGTTTCTTCTTCATGCCAAATTATCCCGGATGCTTTTTCTCCCAGCGTGGGAGTACTATTCTGAATCACAAACGGTATTTCTCACATATTTCCTCATTATTTGAGTCCTGGAGAAATGTGTTTTTTCCCGGAACTTTTCTTTCAAAAGTTAAATCTTTGTATTTTGCTTCGCACTTCATCATTAAAACGACTGATTTGTTTCTCCATAGAATACTTGATAAATTTTTCCAACCTGGATGCTTTAACGATTTTTTTGTTAACTAGACTATCGGTGACTTGAGATACTAGTTCCGCTGTAGCTTGCTAGCTTTGTCGGGTAGCCGTTGTAAATGACACAGAATATGGTAGTTATGGTAGTTTAGTTTCAAGAAACAACAAGCCAGTAAAGTTAGGCTACGAACAGCCTGACATTGTGGTATATGTTTTAGCTTGTGCGTTCGAGAATAGTTCCACTGGAGTAAAGTTGGGACTTGCAAAAGAAAACGTTCAATCAGATGATGTTGAGCCACGAATTATGCCACGACAGTACTGGATCTTAAAGTCAGGTTTCCACGATGGTATGCAACATTAACTACAGCATCTTCTTTTCAGAATATAACATATTGAGAAGAAGAATCCTGTAACGCGTGCAGATCACGTATGTGATCGTATCACCTATACTTCGAACGAACCTTCGAAGACATTAAAAGAGTGAAATCGGTTGATCCTTTAAAGCACCGGTTCCACATGTTTAACATTTGCAGCGTTTAAGTAAACGCCTGAGAACCTCGTAGATCTAGAATAAACTAGAAAACAGTGACATATTTTGGGTTTTTTATTTTCAGTCAAGGAGAAAGTATATTGTGAGATGCAAGGTTTGGTTTTTCCAAATATAGGAGTCTTACTTGTCACATATTTTCTGCGTATGGTTGTATAAATTAAGCTTGCAACTTACACACTATTTCCAGGGAAAAGTTTCCTAATTACCCTTTCATCATGGCAGTTTCTTGGTAATGGTGTCAAGAAAAGACTATAAAATAAATATGTTGGTAATTGTTGTCTTTTGTTTATTGTTTTTACAAAATGACGCTTTAAACTACTTTGGAAGCTGTAAATATTTCCTGGAAGTTTCAAATAAAAATCTTACTTTCACGATCACAATTAGCTGCTATTGACTCTATTTTTTAGGCTTTTAAAATCCGATTCATCTAGCACAGGCTTCAGGGGAGGCGAACAAACAGGCATAGTAATTCGTTAAAGGATCGATTACATTCTCTATTTTCATGGTGAAGTGCGTTAGATTTTACTGTACTTATTATATCTGCGCATACAACAAGTATTAAAAGTTTCCACCATCCCTGTCTTGGATATCGCTTTCTTTAGGGGTTTTGGTTTTAAACCTCTGAGGACCTCAAATTACCAGTGACCTCCACTGAAAACAATAGGATTCTTTCCCTCAATATGATAAAGTTATATATCAAGTATGAAGAGTGTTTATCATTGCCATCTTAAGAGATATCGTGTTTTAAAAAAATTATTTAATTAAATTACATGGACTGCATAGCAAATGATGAAGTAAATTTTAGATAGCGCTTTTTCTTCAGTTAAAGGTTAAATTAACACAAATCGAGTTCAAGTCATTTCTTGCTTATGCGTGTGTTGGCAAGTTCATTGGATAACATCATGATGAGGCAAAACTGAAAATCGCTTGCACAGTAAAGAGGTCAACTATTAAATGTAGGTCAAAGGTCAAGTTTTCTAAAACGTGTGTCGTCAACGCCTCTTACACCGTAAGTCTGACCAAGGTCAAACATGGTGAACTTTTAATTGACCATGGATAGTTTACTACGTCAAACTTCAGATGTTGAAGGTTAAAGATCACATATGCTAATTGGTTTTGAGCCATTATATGCTTATCAGTACGCTACGAAAGAACATTAAAACACAAAATGTGAAAGGTATTAGAGGACAATTTTAATAACAGCGTTTTTCGGTTTTTTAGGGTAAAGATCAAAGGACATATTTACTTAAATTTTAAGATACATGAGGCGCGAACTCCTCTTTAACTGAATATTTATTCAGTTAATCGAATCAAACTTGGTTAGCATCATCTGACAACGAAATCTGTGGATGTGTAATTGATGAGGTCAAAGGTCATGGTAAATTGACCTAAAGTGCTCTTATCGTTATAAAAAATTTCAGACACTACGACATACGTTGAGACTATCAGTGGGTGGGATTGAATATCCTGTAAATTGCCGTTTTGCTTAACTTTTCAGATTCTGAACAACGTAGTGCTCGAAGGTGAAATTGTGCTGTACGTTTAACATTTTATTAGGTACAGGTTAGTTTGTATTTAAATATAATTTAGTTTTCAAAATAAAGGTAAGAGTACAATTTTTGAAACACTATCAAGGTTTGAATGATAAGGGCACTGTTCGAGATTAATGAAGACGTACTGTTTCCGTAATAACATTGGCGTGCAGGACTACCGTCAGTGGACAGATAAGGGAATGAGCTAAGAAGTTTGCCCTTGATCCTGCCATAATGCAAAATGCCATGTGTTAGCTCGAGTAAAGGGTTTATTTTTCGTTACAAAATCACACAATCTGCTGAAATAAGGAACTAAGTTGCAGCTCATAGCCTATAGCCCCAGGAGCTGCTCGCAAAAGCAATATGCTTCTCCAGCCCTCCTCAACTACCAAGTTTTGACAATTGTAACTGTATTACATGTAAAATTTTGGAAACTGAACTGCACTAAACTATTTCCATGTGACTATTGCTTGTCCTTATAGGACAGTTTGCATAGTGCAAGCTTACAAAATATTTCAGGGGCAGAATTTTAAACAGACGGATAAGTATACTAAGATGAAGAGAATATTTCTTCTTGAATTAAATGACTTTTGGTCCACTCCGAATCCTATCCAAGGAAGTCTCTGCCTTCGACAGGCATATTAAAAATGTCGATAAAATATTTAAGCTCCAATTTGTTCAAATGTGAAAATCTCTGTACATTCTCTTTACAATTATGTAAGCGCTACTGGCACCCTAAAGGTAGGTGATATTGTGGCTGCTTTACTGTTAAGACCCAGGGCAATGTGACCAACGAGTGTCCAGTTATAAATCCCCGGGAAGTTTTAGGGTATTTAAAAATGGTGGGCACTTGAATTAAACTTTTATTTGTATGCATATGCAGATAGCATTATATATATATACATATATATATATGTCAATACACTAAACAACATTTAACACATCGACTATCACGTACAAAAGATTTAGCGTGAGGTTCAGACAAGTTAGTGATGGCGGAAACTTGTGTAAAAAGTCAGGGCAACAAAGAAAACGTGTAGGGCAATTTACCTCATTAATATATGAAATTAAGTACACCTCCGGGAATTGCGTTCATGTGAGTATTTTGTAGGGAAGGTGTAAGGCTGAATGGTTAGAGGTGTATTCCGTGGCTCAGGCTGAGTTTTACTTCTAATAGCTCATATTCAATTAGAGTGGGCGGGGGGATGAAAACGCGTGTCTCTATGCACAAGGGGAGTTTGCTCTTCCCTTTCCCAAATCGAAACCCAGACATTAAACAAAAACAGTTGAAATGTAACACTATTTTTGATAGGACCTGTGGGCTTCGGGAGGCAACTATCTCTTGGGGCTTCGGGAGGCAACTATCTCTTGCTCCTTCAGATACACTACTGCGTATTTTTGAAAGCCATTAAACCAGTTACAAGATATGCATAAATGGCATGCCCTAGTAAAGACTGGTACGTTCTTCGTTGATAACTGCAAGGTCAAGGGACGTTACAGCCAAGGGCGGCGACCACGGGGATGGGGAACATGGTCCCTAATAGTTTGATTGGGGAAGTACCATCTTCCCTCCCCAATAATATTGGTCAATGACCATAATGTTGCTGGCATTGTGAGTGTTAGGCATAGTCACCTCCAATTATTTGTTTGAGGGGACAGACTATCTTTGATATTTCGGCAAATACCGAAGTATTTGCATATATGTGTAAGAATTTTAGATGCATATCTAAGTCGTTCCATGTGATTAGACTGTGATCACATTTATGGAAATAATCGAAGTAGTTTGGGAAAAACAAAAAGGTAACAAGATCTAGATTCGGTAGACTGACATCAAACATAATGCTTAATCAACCATTTCCATTTTTTGTGAGTATATTTCAACTTTTGATATTGCAGAACTGAGTACAAGAATGTCCTGCAAAGAGCTAGACCAATACGCTTTTTCCACTTTTGTATCATTGTTATTTTCCATTGTTTGACTAAAGCCGGCTGCCCACTTAGCGACCAACGGCTTGGGAGCTCTTACGATTCATTGTAAGCTCTTGCGACCGCCTTTTCTTGCGAGTTCTTGCAATCATCTGCGCCTGCGACCGGTTACGAGCTAATTACTCTCACACCTAGCGAGTTCTTGCGACCATGATATAGGTGCCATTATGCTAATTATGGCCTGAATTTGTATTATTTGTACATAAACCTACACTCTAGTGCTAGTTGAACATGGCTGACACTTCATTAGAACAAATTTCCTTGCCAAGATACACATCAATGTATTTTAGCAGCAGCTGCTATTGGTATATATTGAGACGCAGAGGAAGTAGGATGAGAATGGTCCGCCGTTTTCTGGGTTCGTCCTCCACTCCTACGGTGGGGAATATACGGCCTCTATGATCAAAGGCGTAGCTAGAGGGAGTCAAGGGGTGTCATGTGCCCCGTTCGCCGGGTGTGGAGGGAGCTGAAATGGAAGAATGAGAGTAAAAAAGTGAGCACTTTTTAGACAAACATGACGGAATTGATTTTTGTCGTTAGGCATGAATATTTTTCAGTGACTAATAAGAACTTAAATGTAGCTGTTTTTATTGGAAAATTTAAGTTTGTCGTTTGAGGGTCAGGAAGCCATTGGCTCATCGAGGACCCTGTACCTGAGTGAGCGTGGATGAACACCGGCGAGATTCGCCTTCTCTTTTCGACTAGTGATCAGTGGTTAACGAGGCAGGCTTGTACTAATCGCTCCCAATCCATTTAACGTCCCCATCCGACGGACGGACGTGAGTGTATCCCCAGTCTTTAGCCACTCTCCCAAAGGCTGGGAGGGGGTTCCTCGCTCTGCACCACTGATCGACAGCTGAACCGATCAAAGATCACAACTTCCTGAATTGGACAACTTCCTGAAACAGACAATCAGATACCCAATTAAATTCAACAATTTGAACCCCCTCAGCATCACTGTGAACAGCTGTGCTGAACAAATAAATTTCAGTCCCCAGAAAATTACCAAGTGGTACCACCGGGATTTGATCCGGGGCCCTCTAGAGTGAAAGGCAGTACACTCAATCACCAAGCCAACTCCACCCTCAAATTTATAGATTGTGATTTCTTTCAGTCCATTTCGACCGTTTTCTCTCTTTTTTATCCTGTTCTGTACTGACTACATGTCACGGAAATATCGGGTACTTCAGTGTACAGTTCCAAGGTAGTATATTTTGAAAGGTGTGGAATGATATTAATCGGTATTACGACGTCGTGCGACTGGGCAGATTCCATCGAAGGTGAGTTAAATTTCAAGTAACCCCGAATTCGATGCCTCTTTCGTGGCACACTTCAAACAGATGTCAAACGGGGAGTTTTGAGTTTCGATTTGATCGAGAACTACAGCGAAAGATTCTTCAATGAAGACCCGAAATTTTCCACTTATCCTTCAACAATCCCAAAGTTTTCAAATTTACTTCAAGAACAGCCCCAAATTTTCAATTTTTTGCCAAAATAGGTCAAAATGTTTCGGAGCGCCTAGCGCGGCGTATTTTTAAGTTTCTCTTCTTTTTGGCAACTCATCGCCTTTGTTAGGGTATGGGGTTGTTGGCCCCCCTTCGGTGAGCTTGCCCCCATCGGTCAAATCTCGGCGCCAACCCTGCTAATTTTTACAGTGCATGGTAGGGTGCAGATATGATTAAAGTCTACGCAACCAATATCGATGTATTTTACGATATTGTACTTATAATTGAGGGCGCGATTTTCTACTCTTGCACCTGGGCGCCAAAGTTTCTAGCTACGCCACTGACTATGGTTATCCATTTGCAGGAACTGGCTACTGATGGCATACATTGGTACGTTTATCGTTCCAGAGAGTTGTCCCAGAATTCTTCCAGGAGTTGTTGAATAAAGTCGGGCCAAGGATCGAGAAGAAATTTACTAGAATGAGGGCACCCATTCCTGCTACATTTCCTCTTGTGATTACACTCCGTTTCCTAGCAACTGGTTTATATGACATGAAGAATTTTCCCATAAAGAGGGCACTCCTACTGAACTTTTTGAAGAATCCCTACACACCTAGGCACACAAGACCTTTTCTGAGGCTTATGTTCTTCCATCTTTCAAATTTGAAGACCATTTTCAGAAAACGTAGCCGGAAAAGGTAGCCTCCAAAAGAGGGTGGTCTGGGGTTAAAACCTTACCTTAGGGGTGAAATATGTAGACATGAACACATCACTACTAGCCTATACCCAAATTTTGCCCAAGTTTTGAGTGGGGTGGGCTTAGAAAGGTTTGGGGGCTAAAGCCCTCCCTACCCCCTGTAGAACCGACCCAAATGAACTAAGCCAAAAGTAAGTTTTACCATTCTATATAGGAGCTACGGGATTGCAGAGCTGGATACACTAGGCCTGTTTTTAAGCACCTTTTCATAAACAGGATAACAGGCATACCTTTCCCTACATTGTGAATCTCACCCTCTAGTGGATGAGATCCAGGGTAGGCTACATACCAATTAACGTGAACCTTTTGACTAGATCAAGACTAAACCCCAGTGTGCGAAACTCAAACATCGTACTTATCAATTTGATTTTGTATAAAAATGAAATTGGTTTCAATTCCCAAATGAAGATGGTTGCAGGTGTCAAATGTGATAAAGACGGGGGAATTTCAATGTTTTACAATCGTATATTATCATGGGCGGCGATCCTGGCGGATGGGGGTATATCTCCGCAGGAAATTGGATTGGGGTATACTTTACACTATATCCCCCATGAAATCAACCAGGCAGATCTGGAAATCAGAAAACTTTACCTTTTTCTACAATTTTTTTTACAAAAGGCCAATAGGTAGTGTCAAGGTTAAGCATAGCAAAACAATTTGGTTTGCCAGACTTTTTTCAGTTTGCCATAATCTACAATATGTTTCACATGTAAACGATAAAAGTGGGACACTAAAATTTTGCTTTTTGTTGACACGTGAAACCCATGAACTCTGCTCCATTGTACTTGCTCAGCTAAGCATTTTCACAGCATTAAAAGAAAATGACACCATGTACCTACATTGTAATACAGAACATTAACACAAGCATATTAAAGCTTTCCATACACATCAAAACAAAAACACAGTGACACTTGATTTTTTTTTAATGTTACAGCTTTTGTGTCCCGTTTACACGTGAAAAATGACAGTCTATTGTGACATAAAATCAAATGCAAATGCAAGAAGTAAAAATGTATCGTTGTATATTGTTTGAAAGTTACAATAGATTTATCTAAAGTTACTATTGGAAGGTTAAATGTAAATCTCCATACAAAATTTGTTGTAAGAAAATATCAAAATGCAAATGGGACACGAAAAACCATTGGCACCCTTATTTATGGAATGGCCCATACTCTCTCAACTTTCTCTCTTTATTTTAAAGAAACGGGTATCGCTCAAGTTCTCTTGGAGATTTACTTGACTAGGAAAAGAGGGACATGCTCAACAGTGTTCACAGTAAGTGGAACACAATTAGATGACGTATGCTGTCTTACCGGCTGGAACCTACTTCCCAAAATTACCAGTATCTTCGATTTTGGCTAAAGATTTGCACTTCTCGTGCAGCAAAACCTTGCGATTTCTTGAGAGTTCTTACGACCACCCTCTAACACTATGCGATCAACTTATGACCTCTTGCGACGGTCGTAAGATTTTTAAACATGTTTACAACCTTGCGAGCTCTTGTGATCATGGCTTGCGAGCTACTACCTCTTGCGAGTTCTTGTGATCTCTTGCGAGCAAACCCTCTCACACAAAGCGATCTTCCCGAGGTCGCAGGAGCTCGCAAGTAGGCAGCCGGCTTTAAAGTGCACTTTTAGGCAGATTCGTCTTCATAATAACCAACGATATTGTACGGTAAAGTTAATCAGATTTTCTTGGAAGGTTTGCAGAAACATGTATCAAATGCACGTGTTCAGCGACACCCCTGGAGGACTTTAATTTTGCTGCTCTTTGATTTACCTTCGAGTCGTCTCACATACACTACACTACACTCTTTAAATTCTTTGTAAACAATGATGTTTTGAACACGGTCGTACTAAATTTATGGCAATGCTGAGTTCTTATTTGCGAAAATTTATATTTCTTTGCTTGCATTAAATACCAAAGGTCAATCATGCACCAGAGGTCAATCATGCACCAGAGGTTCATTAGGGAAAGATGTTGAAACGGACCCCTGCCGTAGGCGGCGATCACGTGGACAGGGCGAAATGTCCTCCTCAATATTTTAATGGGGCAAAGTAATATCAAATGTCCCCCATTATTTAGAGGTATGCGGAAAAAATAAATGTTGCTACACACATATCGATGTGAATCATATTGATATTGGCCTATCAATGACAGCGGAGGAGAAATTTAGATCAGAAATATGTGATCTGTGTCCTCTAGAAGGCACCAAACTGCTTTGCCTTCAAGAAGCTTTGCCCCTAAACCCCAACATTAGACCTATGGTGGGTCAGTGTACCGCTGGCCGGAGGCCCAAAATGTTCATTCAGGCAGGTGCCCCAATAATTTAACAGATCGCCGACCCTGGTCCACTGCATTACACGTTAAGTGACAGGACGAATCTTCATATCAGTATATTTTATACTACATCATCTGCTGCCCCTATCCCTGTACCATATAATGTTCTGACCATTTCCGCCGGTGTAGTCGCCGTTTAGATTAGAGTCGGTGCAAGCAGTACTACAAAAGCCATTTTAGAAATTACTGCAATGACTGCAATTAATCTGTTACAATGGAATGGTTCCGCATGTAATGTGACTGCTTTAAATTACAAATTATAATTTTTATTTTCTTATGAAATTTTAATTGAGGCAATATTTTCACAATATTTTTACAGCCTTGTACCGTAACTACTGTAAGTCTTCTACTAGTCGAAAAATGTTGATCACATTTTTGAAACTGAATGTTATAAGTAGATGTATCGTATTGTAAACTTTTTATTAGACATGTTTATATTAATACTTTTGATCAATATTGAAAATAAGTCGACACAGAACAATAAAGTTGACGTCTGTACATATGAAAATCCCCAAAACATCACACCGCAATGAATGTATTCACCAATGTTTTCAATAAAGAAGAAACATTCTAGATGATGAGATTTCTGGAATGGTATTTCAAACTGACGATCGTGATTCTCAAGATCATACATAATTTGATAATTCACCGACTCGTTTCCAATTGCAGAATCCGGGAAGGCTTGTAAAAAGAGGGAATCCTGAGACGTAACCGTGTCTACTCTTAATTGATAGAACCTTTGTTTTGCCAGGGAGTGCAGTTGCTCGTTTCCCAGCCAAAAGTCGTTTTCAAGACTCCCATAACCGTTTTTGTAACTGAGCCAATTACGATAAAAGTCGGTTACACCGTCAGTGCGACGCTGAAAAACCTAAATGAAAAGAATCATCCTTAAATATTGATTAAAATGAATGAGACAAAAGCAAACAGCACGCTGAAGCTGAGATCACCTTATACTCACGAACATAATTGCCGACGCTTTCATGGGTCCCTGACATTATTTATTTGTGAAACTTACAAACTTGGGGATTGCTTTCTAAGACCGGGAGGCACAACTTGTTATGGACAGTTTTCTATCTTTATATATAGTTATTTTGTGTTGAGGAAAGTTCAATATTGCACCAAGTGATACCTGGAGCACTAACACGTAAGCATTTCTGCCTGCGTGAATCATCTGATAATGATAGCGCATTTATAACGGACTGTATACGGTTTAAAAAAAAACATGGGAGACTTGATTGTGATTTTTCATAACTTCTTTTCTTACATCACAGTGTGGGCCGCACCATAAGTGTTTAAAGCATAAAGCTTAAAGAACAGTAGCCATTTACACCGCTTTTAACAATTTTGTATTAAAGGAATAAGATGCAGACTAGATAACATTTCTTTTTGCCCAAGATTCTCATTCATGTAATAAAGTGCAATTATAGGAAAGAATTAAGATATATGTGGTATAATAATCATTTTATTTATAACGCTGAAGTTAAACTCGGGTCACGAGTTGCCATTTTTGTCCTTGTTCGCAAAGTGGTTCGATCTTGACTGTGTATCATGTACACTGTACAGTATATGTGCCAATCGGGCTAGCTAGCTAGCTGTTGATGAACAACAAAGTTGGCTAGAAAAGATGTTATGCATATTTTTAAACTTCAAATATGACCCAGTGATCGGTTGCTTGAAAACGCAGCGAGGTGAAAATTTAAACAAAGAATATATTTGTTTTAGTCGTTTAGCAGATCGACACATGTTTGATTCGAACACAGCATTTCAGCGCTTTCCCAGTAATCCTAAATGAGAACAACACCAATGATCGTTCCATTTATAAATCAATGGCCTTGCTTGCCAAAACTCATACCAAACTGTAGTAGTTGACAGGATATCTCAAGGGATGAACAATGAGAGGGAACATGTACCAGGATATTTTGTTGTATTACTTTACCAAAGGATATGCTTTCTCTGTGGAAAACAATCTGAATATTTGTGAAGTTTACTTTTGGGTGGAAAATGCACTGGCAGTTCGTGTAATAAACTCCTGGGAGAGAGATGTTCAAGATGCATTCTAAACTTTTCCCAGTGTCACCGTTTGACGATTCATGTGATGGGAGGTAATTTCACATTAGGTCATAAGCTGGCCTGACTTTATATGCTCCCGAAAAATAATAATTGAAAAAATGATATCACATAGTCTCAGAGAAATGTGTACTTATCAACTTGAACATTTAGGTACACACTTATTCCAGGTGTCTTAAAACCATGATCACAAGCCTAAAAGCATATCAACGATATGCAAGTGACATCCTTATAATTGCATATTCATTCTATTGTTCTAAAGTAGAAAAGCCATTTACCATCAGTATCCCAAAACAAAAGGGATCGAGAATATACGAGCAATTTTTTTACGGCAGTATCCCGAGTGTTACCTGTAATCACAAACCAACGGCACCAACACCTGTGGTGTTTCTGGCAAAACTTGACCAGCAAAACTGGCAATGTTATCACAAGGACTTTCTTATGGTATGGGATGTGCAGAGCTCTAAAAAGACATTACACCGGCACCGATAATGGAAACCTTTATGATTGTAAATATTCGATACAAATGCCAAGAACTATCAGGGGCGAATCCAGGAATTTTTCAGGAGGGGGTCCGAATGTACGATACAGGGTCGGATCCAGGATTCGGTGGAGGTAGGCAGGGTGCTGCCGAGGATAGTTTGGTGCCGGCATGACTAAGTGGAGCGCCACCATCAGTTGGCGCGGATCGTACAAGAAAATTTTGGGAATTTGAAACCCCTCATATGAGCGGAAAAGGCACTTCCCGAGTGATTTAAGCTGTATGTACACAGCCTTAAAATGGGGATCTCATGTATGAAATTTATCAAATTATCCTAAAAATAATCTAAGAAAAAGTTGTAATATATATTTTAGATGCTTTGAGGTGATACTTTTAGATGAACAGTTGAATTCACTCTTAAATAAAGACAAGAATCATAATGAATTATACATTATCTTTCATTTATTCAGCATTATATTGCAGTCCTTTAATAAAATACGCAGCAATCATTGCTAACTTATAAGGTTATCCCGTTTAAACGGTTTAACGCACGATCGGCCGTTTGAACAGTGTCTAATTCAACCAAACGTTGACCAAACACTGCGGGAGAAGTAGTAATTTATGAAGTTGTGAACAGATAGAGTGATAGATAGAGTGATAGACAGAAAACATGAAAAGATAAGCTCAAACTACTACTAAAACAAATGTGAAATGAACATATATGTACTAAGTACGTGAACCGTGTTGGCAAAATAACTCAGAATGCTCTCCGAAGTAGCCAAGTTTGTCGATTTCCGTGTTAATCGTGTGAGTACCCTTTCTAAAATCTAAACGTCATGGGACGTTCATTTCTTCAATTTTTCTCATGTGTCATCTTCGGTCTTCTTCAGAGTGTATTCGGACATTTTACCAGATGTCATTTTTTAATAGTTAACTTTATTTAAGCTAAACTTAGTCATCAACATGTAATCCCATTCAATCCGAGGTAAAGTTTTGGCCATGCATAACACCTGTAGAAACTCACTGTGAAGAGTGAAAACACTAGATATACACCTCTACAACTTTTAAAAATACTCAGTCTGACGGAGACAATTCGTTGGCGTATTATTTGAGCAAAAGTTGAACCTTCTCAATTCGGACACTTTTTGGTCTGAAAATAAAGATTTTTGGGCACTTTTTTCCCAGTTTGTCCTAATGGATAAAAAATGGTTGAAATTTTTTTTGGTGGCCGTTAAAAATGGAGGTTAGTTTTGAAGCATTATTTAGCAACGACTGCCAGAGAAATTTCGGACATTGAATACCATTCAGCTCTAAAGCATAGTGATATGTGCTATACACCTTTGCATTAATGTACACATTTCCCACTAATAAAATATCACTATTTAACGTGAAAAGTATAATCTCTGAGTCAATGTTTGATAAATGCATGGGAAGTTTTCTGATATCAGGGCGAGAATTAGCTGCTAAAGGTAACCATCCCAATCAACATGCTACGTGGGTAATTGTAGGCATTATGGGCTTTTCATGGTCATGAAGTGATTATACAGGCCCATTGGGCGTACGATATATCTACGCCTTTTTCATCCCCTGATCTCGAAAAAAATCTCCCACAACTTATTCAGAAAAACAGACTGGTGATACATATGTAATAAGGTGGCTTGAAGCTGATATCCGAATTATTTTTTAAGCTGTTAGTTGTTGTAAGCACAAGAAACTTTGCATGGCAAGTTACATTTTCCACTTCCACTTTGAGAGAACTCCGACGATAGAAACGGAACAGCTTGAGAATATAGATTTCCTCTCTGGTAATTGTAATATCGAAAACTGTAAGTTATCTTTTTTCGGCGAAGCTTCCGCTGCAAATTGTCAAACATGAAAAAGCAGAGGCCTCTACCTTACGAGAACGGGAACTGATTCTAGTTTTAGAGAGTAAGAAAAACGGCCAAATTTCTCAATTAATTACCTTTTAACTTAATAAATAGAAGTCACCAGAAAATACATTACACTTGTGAGGGATGTCGGCATTTTTGGTTGTAGTAATAATATTTCTACTAGTCCAAATTGGCCGAACAACCTTAATGTAAACTTGCTTGTTCCCATCAAACCCGACAACGCATAAATACCGATCAATTAACAAAATATTCTATTCAATACCAATCGCCTTTTTTAATATTTCTCAACAATGAGCATATCTGCATTTACGTTAATCGATACCTACTAGTATTTTATACATGAAAACTGTTGCAAATATGAACAAAGAAACTTACAAAACGAGGTCCAAGGAGTATTCCCAATCTTTATATATATATATATATATATATATATATATATATGTATATATATACACATACATGCATACATACATATACAATCGGTCGGCAAAAATGGTAGCCTCGTCTTCCGGAAACTTTTCACAAGAATACGCTCCAGAGACCCAGTGCACTTGGAAGGTATTTTCGATTGGGGGGCTGACTTGTGCATGTTGAAAAGATGGAGTGTGGCTACGCTACGCGCCACCATGGGTTGACGCGTAGCGTATGGAGGAAATGTTTGAAATAGTACCTCCCAGATTGCAAGAAATGGCCCCAAAAGTTTAAATGTTGGTATATTTTTTGTTTGACGTTTATATAAATTTGTCCAAGTTTAATATTCAAATTTCATCCCAACTTTGTAGAAAACTGACTTAAATTTCTAAATTGACTTCCCAAATTGGATTGATAACTTGAACCCATTTCCCCACCTTATAAGATAATCCCTTTGGGTAAGGAAGCAATGCGATTTAATTACAGCTTAGACTATTTACTAAATATAGGAGACAATATATCCCCTACATTTTTAGGGGACCTTTTGATAAAATTGATTGTTATTTCGAACAATAGGTTTCCCCAGCTTAATTGAATATGTGTTTTAGATGGCAGAGGAATTAGTTATAGACTGTGGAACCATATGAATAATCAGCGGCGTAGCGATGAGCTTGCCGTCCCCGGCTCCTGATTTCGGCAAATTTTCTTACTGTTTATTGTTTTTACTTCTCCGCCTTTCTTTTTTTTTTTACGTTTTTGTTGCATTAAAAAAACTATGCATGGCAAAATTATTGGGGGCAGCCCCCAGCCCCAAGCCCCGGTTTCGACGGCCATGAGACCTATCTCACCAGCACCAATAGCGGAAATTTTCATAATTCACCTCTAGTCGGAGAGCTGACAAAATACTGCGACTAAAATCGAAGGAACAGTGAAGCAACAAAACGGTGTCACAAATCGTAATAGTCATTTTTTTAAGTTTATATCTGCATAGTGTGTACTTAACCTTATAGGTCATATAACAGCATCTCAATTTACTCCTTTGGAAAAAATACACCAAAGGCCCCAATGCCTTTCCGGTCAAAAGAGAGAAATTTTGCCTTTTACCTAGCTAGAAGATTCAATATGATCACAGTTTAGTGAGACCGAGAAGTATGGACAACCCTTTGCAACTGCACTGCAAACATAGTCGCCGGTATTTTTCTTTCCTGACGACTAAGTATTCATTTTTACAAAATTTTGGTCAATAAAATTTGTTTTTGGTCGCTAGTTTTGTAACGGTATAAAATAAAAAAAATCATTGTAAAGGATATTCTTCATGCCATAATACCTATTAATTATGTATAAGTTAAGAAAACAATTATCTCGCATCACTTCCTTCAATTATTTTACCGTTAAGAGAGGTTTTATTATGTATGTACATCTAATTGGTATTAAAGGGGAAATATTCTTATCCCAGACAGTTTCAATTCTCCCAACTTAGTTCTAGCTCAGTCCATAACTGTCTTTAGCTTCTTTTGTGTCGACACAAACATAGTTTATTGCTTAATGTCATATCCTGGTGAGTATGCAAGACCCTCATGTGTACTTGAACTCTCTCTGTGCATGTTGTGTACTATGGACTGCTCTGGATCTTTTGAATTTTGTAACTCTGATTCAAATCAAAGAGTTGTCACCAATTGAGACTTTTGCCTACCCCTAAGTAAAAGTCATACTTGGGGTGATGCAAAGCCCTCTTCAAACTCTAGTCTGAGCTGTGTAAATAATGTTTTGCGATGTCTTTGCTTCAGCGAAAATAAACATGAACAGAACACATTGACTCTCTGTTAGTCTTTAGTCATGAACAAGCAGGAAAATATTGTGATGCAATTTTTTGTTACAGTGTAGTTGCAGTTGTATTTGCAGGGTACTGGATCTTAAGTTTCTCTTGCAGAAAAGTTAGTCGCTAATTTTTCGTTACATATCAAGGGCGGATTTAGTGGATTTAGAGGGCCCAGGGGGCCCGGGCCCCCTTTACAAAAATTTTTTAATTTTTTCCATCTTCTCGGCGTTCAGGACTCGGATTCGGACTCGGACTCGACCGAAATGACTCGGGGACTCGGGCCGAGACCGGGCAGGAGACCGGCTATTTTTCCCCGACTGTAAAACTCGAGGTCGAAAGGCTGCGGAAAAACATCTTTGCTGAAAATATCATTATACGTACACTATGTGTACGTACAATATCCTTGCTACATGTACATGTTACGTATAGTGTGCAGTATGCAACACTCCGAATATATCCTCTCAATGATCTCAGGCCTCAAAGGCTAGTTTGAAGGTACTGATCCAGCACGAAATGTAAACACAACGTACGTATATACACTGCTGCTGCGCTGGTAGCCGAATGTGGTCAGTTATATCATGGATAAACAGTGTCTTCGACTTGATTCTATATGCGAATTTGTTCAGAAAAAGTATTTCTACTCGCATAGAAAGAAAGGTACAAATAATTTCTAAAATATATCACAACTCCTGGAAGTTTGATTGTGATTGATTCTCTGCTTCGTTTTGCTACGAAATAACGCACGTTATTGGTATGGGAAGTATCCTAGAGGTATGTAGTGTACGTTAGGCTAAGGCCATGAAAGTGGTTGATATCGCATAGTCTGTCGTCTATGGACTCGGAAAGGGGTAGTATCGCATTTCTAAATCGCATTTTTCATAAGTTTTGACATTTACATGTTTGAGTTAGATGTTCAGATTTCACACTAATTGCAAATATGGGCCGTAAGAGCATTATCCTGCTATTTCCTAGGTATTTTGACATGGATAAGGCCGTAGTGTCAGCCTTTCGGGTTGTTCGCTCAGCGAGTGTCGTAGCGCGAAAACACTGTTTGCCTACATGTGTGCGGGTTGTTAAAGTGTGATCATGCGCAGTAGTGGTGAATTAGGGGAATCCCGCGCTGTGGGCAGGCTCAGTTGTTAAAAATAAGGGGAATCCCCTCATTATGCTGTAAACTTAGTGAAATATATTGACCTGTGCAGTATCGCTACTCATAGTATTATATACAGTTAAGGTCTGCTGTGCACAGTTAATGTACAGTTCTGTTCATGGCTTCGTGCACTTGGTGAGTTCCTAAAAGAGAAAAATAACATGTTCCTGATACCAATTTCCTTAACCAATAGACAGTCACTCACTCTCTCCTAATTCTCAGATGTGGTGTTGAACCTGTGGGTCAGGTGTAACACGTCTTATAATCTATGTTCATAAGAGGATATTCAGTGGTCTTTTATTTTGTTAAGGGTACTTACTGTTTAGATCTATTGTCAACTTCAATATTAGAGGGAAAGAGCAAATGTTAGAATAAGACTATTTCATTGTAGTTCTCATCCATTTGCACTCAAAACAAAACAAGTTCAATTTACACAGGGACTCGGTGACGCGGACTCGGACTCGGGCCTAAGGACTCGGACTCGGACATCAGGGACTCGGTCTCGGACTGGGTGGACTCGACGCCAGCCCTAATTATTACGTAAGGTATTAAACTAATACATGAAACTATTCTGATCACAACACTTTCTGGAAAATTGACGTACTTTGCCAACCTCTGTAGGGGCCTAGCATCAGTCTTTGATCCTTTCAATCTAACTTGTAGCTTGATGTAGACGCCTGTGTTGAAAGTACACATTTGCGCTTGTAAGTTTTTCAGGAATATTCACAAAGCGCTTTCCGCGCAGCCATTATCATTATAGATTGTGATGGTTAATACACTTACGACGGAAAAGTATCCTGAAAAGTGCTTCATAGTCCTCCACCCCTTTTGCTTTAAGAAATGTCAAAAATTTGTAGTAATTTACCTTAAATTTGTCCAAAATGATGCACCAAATGGCATCTTAGGACCCTCAAATATCAACGGTGATCCTAAACAAGGATTAGCCGCCAGTCTTGAAACAGCCCTACGCCTATGGAGATAGAACCCCCTCCTCGATCAGTCTTGTATAGAAATCACTATAACCTGCCCCCCCCTTCTGCCAAATCCTGGATCCGCCACTTCATATAAAGGCTGGCGACTACAACACTTGTTGAAGCTGCTTTTTAGCCGCCAGGTTTATTTTTGTAGTCGCCATTGCAACCATGGCGACAGGAATTGCAAAGGGTTGAGTATGAATGGCCTAAGGGTGACCCACAATTGCTCTCAGAGTGTGTCACTTAAAATATAAATTCAAGTTATAAAACCAGATGAAAGAGCAAAACGCAACAACAATTTTCTTTAAAGACATGTTGAAACGAACTTTTCGAAGACATCGCATATTTCTCATCAGGTAACAATGATAGATGCAGTAAAATCATACAGAGATAAGTAAAGCAAATAGTGAAAAGACACATAAGAATATGTCAAAGTACAGTGAGGGTATAGACAGATCCCTGTTGGAATAGTTTACTGTGTAGGCTATGTGCATACCTCAAAATGGGTTAGAACTTCCTGGGGACTTCGCCCCAAGTTTCCCACCTGGAAGTTGCCCTAGAACATCACGCCAGTGAGGGGAACGTGTCGCATCTAAGTCTGCTGGTGCCGTTGTGTCATTCCTTGTCAATTCCCCTTGTATTTTCTTCTGCCCACTTTTACACCTTCTTTCAAATTTTAGTGAAGTTACTGTGTATGCTGTCATGGGGGATGCTTAATGAAAGCTTAATTTGTGTTGGTTCTCCGAACCACATTCTATATACCTTGTGACTATGAGCATTATGTATAAACGGTTTTAACATCTGCACAAAGAAGTTAAACATTTAAAACTGGCCATGCACTGCTCCTAATGACAACGTTAATCGGCACAAACGGCATCGATTCTGTACAAGGTTTCGCACTTTCATTGAACATTAGTCTAGCTAGTCACTGGCCGGATGATGATGTTTGTTGAAGTTAAAACAAACTTACAGCTAAACCAGCGATCAAGTATTTAAATTTTTACTTACATAATTATCTTACTAGAACTTATATAAAGATGTTGCGATGTTCCTTCCATACTTGAATCTTCCATTAGTAGAGTCCTATCCAATGGTATGACAGAATCATGCAAGTATAGTGCACAACGCTTTTCTTTGTACACAGCCAACCATTGTTATTGAGTTACTGTTGTTGAATGCTATGATAGACGGTGTATATTAGCTTTTCTTTATACGCGTTCTTTTCTTATAATGGCACGAAACAAATATGTTACATGCATTTTGGTGCCACATGTGTTACATTTTGAAGTAGAATTTGTGGTAAGAAATTTAAGTATTTTAAAGAACTTAAACCATAAACCGGTCAGACTGTTCGATGCACTGACACGCAAAGGACGTTCTATAGAAGGGGGGAGCAGTTTGGCACTGGTAAATTTGACCTACGCTTAAGATTATGGTGTTGTTTTGTTTTGTAATTGACTTTAAAAAGCTTGATTATATAGTTGACGTGTGAAAGATTGTCAATGATTTCAATTTCATTTCAATTTCATTGTAATAATCAGATAAGAAGTGGAAAATAGTACTTTCTTCAAAGCCGTTACATGAGACGGTATCCGGCCGGCCATAATATCATGTTGAAATTTCTCTAAACAAGTTCAGTAAGTTCTTTGCATATAATTAAATCGGTTATAATGAAATACTGTAACAGTATTACCTGGATTTGAAAAAAAATCTCAACTTTTGTTAAACGCACCATGGGCTTTGCATTTCAAAATATAAGATCTGTGTGTAACTTCGCTTTTCACTTTCGTTTGCCTCTACAATTATACACACCTCCATTGTCTGCATTTCTTCCCCACTTCAATGTGAAAGGCGCTGAAATAATGTCTCTTTTGCTTCATTACTAGTTATTCAATTTGTATCAAATGTGACCGCAAGTCCGCAATATAATTGGTCTCACATTCTTAAATGGTGGTTAAAAGTTCGTTTATTAAATTCATGTAAAACAAGTACATGTTCAGTCAAACTGTTTCTCAAACCAAAGGAAATAAAAAAAAAATATTTCCCCTCTTTCTTAAAACTTAGTTATTATTTTTGCAATAGACACAACAACAATAAAGTAAGAAAATGGGATTGTCTAGTTTTGATAAAAACAACATGTGAGTAACTTTTACATAGCCGGAACCATCTCCGCATCTAATCAATGTAACAACAAACATTAATGACGGATTAAAATCTGTTGTAGCATATCTTCACAGCTTATCCTTTCATGTCTCTTGAATATCTTTCTCACTTGTAAGTTTCATTTTATCTCATTGAATCTGTGAGTGAGTTAGAGTTAGGGTACAATCCTGGTTTGGGAATTGCAGTCTCCGCTGTTGGGGTTGCAATCCTCGGGGTTCGGATAAAACATTTCTTGAGCTGATATTTGGAATATTTAATGAGGATATTTTTAGTTATTGTCAGGAAGAAATCATTCGCTCTATAACGAATCGTTTCAGTTTGACTTAAAATTCATATGAACAGAAATTACCCTGGAGTGATTAAAATCAAAACTGTGAAACATTGATTTCATTAAACATGTGCAATTCGAGGTTACAGTACTCTAGAGAAGAATGGATATGGCGTTCAAGTCCTAGTGCTTTTACTCATACGAAGACTTACAGTAAACTAAGTCAGGTCAGTCAAGAAGATACGAGTAGGATCGACTGTCAGGTTTAAACATTTCTTGAAAATGTGGGAATGAGTCACAAGCAAAAACACTAAAGTTAATTGCGGAAAAAGAGATACAGCCATTTTGTACCGCAGTCGTGAACAACATATGACAAATCGCTGAATGGACTACAACATCCAAGTCATACGTGTGGCATTTGAATCGTCTTTTAAATGGAACAACCTCTTATGGGCCCATGTAACATTTTAATTTGAGGGGTTGTTCCTTCAGGGCATGTTTCCGTCAGGCAGATGTAACCCGTAAGCATAAGGGTAGCTAGGATATTTAATTGACAGTGATGATTAAAGTTGATGGGTTTGAAAAAATGTAACTATATCTTTGCAAGGGAACGACCACGAGCTGGTCCATAATGACGCGATACAGTTTTGACCAAGATGTCATTGAGAAAGCTGGAAATGGCTCTGCTGCTGGGGCCTTCAGAGTTGCATTTCATGCATTTGATATTGGGCCTAAAAATTTCCTATTCTGCAAGTTTGCAACTAATAAAAACCTCACAACACTTTGGTTTTGCTACTTCAAAGACGTGTGTTTGAAGAAAGTTAGAATTCTAAATTAGGTTTTAGGCTCTGCCTTCGTTTCGTTTCTCCAGGCTACAGGCTACAGGCCAGTTTTGATGATTAAATTACGTCATCATTTGGTTGGATCAGTTCTTCAGCATTCAATACGTAAATGATAAACGACAAGGAGTTTGGCAAAGTTAAAAGTGACTGAATGAAGAACCTACTAGGAGCTGCATAGACCTTTAGATATGAGAACCTTGTATCAAGGTAAAGCTTGTTTGTGGTTTTATCAATGGTATCAGGTTGTAGATCACTGTGATGATAAGTTAATAAAAAAAGAGAAAGAAAAAAGTTACCAAATCGCCACTGTTGATTCAAATATTCGGCCACTAGCGGGTCAACTGAAACTATTTACTTGCCACAATAAACTAAATCTTGTCAAACGTATGCCTAGATTTTAAATCAGTGTCGATTGATCGGATTTGGTTTAAATTTATCCGGATGTACTTAGAGTTTAGTTAGTGCAAGACCAGCACAGGTGGTAAGGGATCCTGTCTCACCAAGGTAAATCACATTTTATGATAACCCTGTGTGCTCTACCAATTGTAGTTTCAGCTCGTTCATTGTCCAGAGTTTTTTTCCAGTAACAAAGTCTTCCACTTATTTGAAGGTTCTCTATCAACATTGTAGTGGTTAAATAAAACATTCATCATTCTAGTTAAGACGAGCCCGAGGAGTTCTCCGTACGTCACATCTACTCCAGCAAACTCCCGATTACTTGAAATTAAAATATGTGAGACAGGTTTGGCTCTGAAAGTATTTCTAATTCCCTATTCGAGGAATTAGAGAAAAGCAGGCAGTGATTTTTTTCAGAAAGTTTTTTTTTGAAAGCTTGTGTCCAAATTTCAGGTTGGAATTTCCAGTAATTACGAGACAAATTTCAGCACTTACAAAAGTTTACTACGAAGAAGCCATCAGTGTCGGGTGCGATAAACTATTTGTATTAATATATTCAAAATATTAATAAAAATAAAAATATTTTTTCTTTATTTTTTTACGTAGATTTTGTGGCCCACCCGGCAGGGCCCCAAGGCCAATCTATAAAGAAAGATTAATTAAAAGTAAACGGATTTTCCTAAACGCTTAATGCAAATTGAGTCCCCCCCACCCCGCTCTCATGAAAACTCAGGTTTACCTTTTCCAGTTGTTTTAATACATGTCCGTTTCTTGCAGGCTTGGCAAGGCGACTGATTTTACCATGCTCTTGTGATGAATAGCGGGTTGTAGTGGTCTTGTGGCAATTTGTTTTACAGCGTGATTCTTTTTTTAGGATGCGAAGCTTTTTTTGGGGGGTGGGGGCATGGTCAGCCGTGGTTGAACAAAGGTCTGTCCCCTCGGTCCTGTTTAAGATCAGCTATTAGCTCTAGAAAGCCCCGGTTGTTTGTCGACACATTTGCCAGGTCCTGCACTAACAAATTTTGTCAAATTGAAAAATATTAAAAATCTGTACCAATCATTAAGATTTGCCTAAAAGCCTATTATAATTGAGCTCTGGATCCCCCTCTATCAACTATTTGCCTCCTACAGCTGGTTTATAATGCCAGTTTCTTTTCTGGTGTTAACATGAGGAAACCTGACAGTGCGCCCCCATCTGTAGTGCTGTTTACGTCAAAGTGCACTGTGGCTTTGTGTCTCTACATGGAGAAACTTCTCGTCAGCAAAATGAAGTCGTAGAAAGGAAGCACTTGGCGTCTTG
>WURT03114071.1:0-11974 GCA_009936505.3 Holothuria glaberrima
TGGGAGATGAAGTACAGTAAACATTCACTGCCAACAACTTTGAAGACCATGTAGCAGTCGCCAGAGATACAGGCAAAATTCACATTAGCTAAAAAATTTGTGCTATGCTCATGGCTGAGTTTCATTTCATTCAGCAAGGATCCAGCATGCTCATTGGGCAAAAATTTTATATGGTATGCTCATGGCTGTTTCACTTCATTCAACAAGGAGCCAGCTTGCTCATTGGGCTGTTGTTTTAAGGGGAGGTGAAAAATCATTTTAGGTCACAAGTTGTCTAAAGGTTTTGAATTGTTAACATGATATTTCAAGTACAGTAGGATAACTGTGTGGGATCTTATGCTTGTCATGAGGGTGACTCATGCTTGTTACAATATATATAACATGGCAAGGAGTCTTTTGGCTTTTCTAGTTGGTATGCTATCCAGGATGATAAATTTTTACATGTGTGAGACTTATTACAAATTTTGGACTCTGAGTAAAGCTGAATTGGTGTCTTTTGTCTACTTTTCATAAATCCTGTACTTTTTCTTTACAGTTGATACAAATACTGGTAATGGACACACTGTTAATGGACACACTATTCTTAAGGTGAGAAATTTTAGTTTACAAACACCTGTATAGGCACAAATGTTAAGGAGTTTATGTCTTGGAAATGTGATCACCTATGTTTAGCAGTTCATACTCTATCTTTTCATGTGATCACCTTGTTATTGGGCTGCTGGTTGGACTTAATATAATTTCATTTCATTTTCATTGGTTAGCTCATATCAGCATGCTGGTGTGAGCTATTGTCATCATGCAGCATCACTCCATCCATCCATCCATCCATCCATCCATCCATCCATCCATCCATCCATCCAATCCAGTCATCCATCCATCCATCCAATCCAGCCATCCATCCATCCATTCATCCATCCATCCATCCATCCAATCCAGCCATCCATTCATCGATACATCCATCCAATCCAGCCATCCATCCATCCATCCATCCATCCATTCATCCATCCATACATCCGTCCATCCAATCCAGCCATCCATCCATCCATCCATCCATCCATCTATTTATCCATCCCTCCCTTCTCCCTCCCTTCTCCCTTCCTTCTCCATTCCTTCTCCCTCCCTCCCCCCTCTCTCCCTTCTCCGTTCCTCCCTCTCTCCCTCCCTCCATCTGTCCACAATTGTTCAAAATGCTCTTCCTCCAACATGCTTCCATGAATTCTTTTGAAACTTGGACACAATGTTCCTTGGGTGGTGGGCCATTTGGGGTGTACAAGAAATTTAGGTCCAAGTTCCTTTGTGGGCCCTACGGCCAATTCAATGAAATTCTGCAAAATGCTTCTCCACCTACAGATTCTCTTGTACAATGTTGATGTTTTGTCATAATGATACTTGGTTAGTGGTACCTTAAGGGTGTACAGAAATTTTGGGTCCAAGGCCCAAGATGTGCCCTAGGGTCCATTTTGTGAAATATTGCAAAATAGTTAACCTTTCCTCCAGTTAATGTTAAACAGAGTTGACAGCCTGTGGCCTGTGATAATAATGCTCGGTTAGTGGTCTATGTATGGTTTTCTGGCAATTTGGTCCAAGGTCCCATAAGGGCCTACAGTGGCCCTTTTGATGAAATTCTGCATATTGTATTCCCCTTCACATTCTCTTGTACAATGTTGAGTGGTTTGTCGTAATGACACTTGGTTATTGGTTCCTTCAGGTTGTTCAGGAATTTTGGGTCCAAGGCCCAAAATGGACCATAGGGTCCATTCTGTGAAATATTTCCGTGTTTTTTTTCCTCCAGCTAATCTTATGTTAATGATGCTTGGTTAGTGATCTGTTTAAAGTATCCTGGAAGCTTTGGCCCAACGTCCCAAAGGGGCCCTACGGCCCATTTTATGAAAATCTGCAAAATGCTTCAACTACAGGTTCTTTTGTACAATGTTGATGGTTTGTCATTATGGTACTCTTGTGTGGTACAAAAATTTTGGGTCCAAGGCCCAAGATGAGCTTTAGGGCCCAATCTTTGATAATTTTTAATGTTAAACAGAGTTGACTGCCTGTGATAATGATGCTTGGCTAGTGATCTGTTTACTTTTTTCTGGAAGTTTTGGTCCAAGGTCCCAAGTCCTAAGTCATTTGAGGTCATCTGAAGTTATATGACACTTGTGCTAGGAAATACAAGAACCCAGGGACCCTTGGTTGAAGGTATGAGCTTTTGCCCCATTGGTGCTCTAGTTCTAAGACCCCTCCAATCTCCATGGTATGGGGTATAAAAATGAGACCTTGCATGCACCACTATCTCCAGGCTGGTTGTGGCCCCTTGAATCCTCAGGCCCCTGGACATTGTCCACCCAGTCCACCAACTTACTATGCTACTGGTTTTCAATGAAGTTTAGCTTAACAAAGGCTAGTCTTCTTAAACAAGAGGGCAGGACTTTTAAAAGGGCAGGAATGCAAAAAAGTACCACCTGTTAAATTTGCATAATTACAACTATTTGAAGAATGCTGCAGATACTCATTTAAGTACCAGTTGAATTACTGTAGATATCACCTCTTTATTAAAATGGAGCAGTTTAAAAACCAAGGCAGAACTTGAAGTTACACAAGCTAGGTATTTCTGAAGATGACATTGACAAGATTTTGTGCATTCCATTTATATTCATAAACAAACTTTGTGGATAAGTTAACAAAACACTTTCTTGATTCCATAAGAACTTTACCTCTACAGTATGACAGGTGAAGTGAATCTGCTCACACATGGTGAAAGCTGGAAGGAGGTAGAAAGTTGTAAATTTCACCTTGCAAGATTTTGAAAGTATATGTTGGTGGTCCAGTGGCCAGCAACTATCCCCCAAGGCTACCAAGTACAGCCTGGAGCTCCATATGACTATGTTGACTGGTTTTGGAGGAACTTGTTGGGAATTAAAATTGCTGAAGCTGTCTAAAAAGTTAAATAATGCCCCACACCTCCTAGCATAGCTAGTTCTGCTTAGCAATGGGCAGAATGAGAGGTCATGATAAAAACCATTTCTTTTTGCCAAGGAATCATAAAATGGAATTTATAGTGTAGTGATAGTCATAGATTCCAAGGACTAAGTTCACAATGGCAGAGGCATTTGCTGTGGAGTTTTACAATGCCAGGGGCATTTGCCTTCTCTGTGTTAATATGCCTTGTCATGCTATACATGGATGCTAATCAGGGCTGTACACAAGTAGGGACTGGCACTGGCCACTGGCCAGTATATCCCCCAAAACACTCACCCAGTTTACTGGCTACTAAAACCTATGAAACAGTCCCCAGCTCAGCCAAAACCACAGTATCTCTGTATCTTTTGCTGCATCATCAGTTCATCACAGGGTGCTGAAATAAAAGTCACTGTTGACATGATGGCTGTACAGTATGTTTTGCATATATATCTAGTGTGTGGAAGGTTTTATGCATATCAAAAGGGGAGTAAATCTGTGAAATGAGAACAGCTTGACAAGAAAGAAACAAGGACTACTAGGAATTGAGACGTGAGGATTCAGAGGAACATGTTTATAGTGACCGGCAATTCAAGAGAAGGTTTTAGTGCTGAGAATTGAGTCTCTAATAAATATTTTTAGCCTAGATTTCAGGTGACCAAAAGTACAAAACATTACTTGCCATTGGCCACTGAATCAAATTCAGTAGACGCAGGGACTGAGAAAATAATTGCCAATGCAACCATTTTGGTCAGCAGCCATGTGCCTTCCAGTCTAATTATATTTTTACGGCAGCTTTACAGGTGACTAGCTGCAGTCTGCCACAAATTTACATTGTTCTTTGTGGTGATTCATTGTGTGCTGTTAGTTTGCATGTTTTCAGTATTTTTCATAATGTAATTGTGAAAAGGTTACACCAGATAAATGTGATAACCAATGCGACCATTTTGGTCGCATTATGACGCCCTGCTGTTAATGTTAATCTGCAGTGGGCATGCGTAAAGCCTCGGGTTAGTGAAGTAGATTTTATAAATACTTCTCACTTGCTGTCAGCAGCCATGTGCCTTCCAGTCTAATTATATTTTTACGGCAGCTTTACAGGTGACTAGCTGCAGTCTGCCACAAATTTACATTGTTCTTTGTGGTGATTCATTGTGTGCTGTTAGTTTGCATGTTTTCAGTATTTTTCATAATGTAATTGTGAAAAGGTTACACCAGATAAATGTGATAACCAATCATGCATTTATGCATTGCTTTAATGATGTGTTACATTAGGTACCATAGGTGAAGTCTTTTGAGTGACAGGTGTGCTTTTTCTTTTGTGGGGCTCATCATGCTGGAAGCTGGCTGTCTTACTGTGGGCCAAGAGTTACTGTGGGTCGAGAGTTACTGTGGGTCAAGGGTGGAATAATATGTCCACAACTTGTTAGGTAAGATGTTTATTATTATGTAATTTTATTACCATGCACATATTTTGTCTTTCATACAGATGGACACATTATAGAAATAACCAGACTTCATCATATTGAAGACTGATCAGCATTCCATCCTATCTACAACTATGATACAAATCCTGTGATGTCATGAATGCCATCCCAAATGAGTGCACCATTGACTGATGTAAGCAAAGTACTATGTTGTTGGTTACCAAGTATGGTGATGGCATTTTATGCACTAAAGTATATTTTGAAGAATGTTTTTATGATATAGGATGGTTGGGAGGGGAAACCCATTGAATGTCAACACTTGAAAAGTGTTCTTTATCATCCTGAAATATCCTCTCGGAAGTCTGCATTTTTTCTCGTTTTATTTTCCTTCTTAGAAGCAGCAATAGGTATGGTCCCCAAATCAGTGCAACATCATAGAGATGGGGATTCTAAACAGTTTTTTGTGTTAATAATGAATGAAAAGAACTAATGGTACTTAATGCAAGAGATACTGCATAACTCACTGTGTTATTAAAAATTAGTAGGCACATTTATTGTAGGTTTGTTGTGTTCCTCTACAGACATCACAGGGACAACACACCATTTAAATAAAACAACTACTTAAAAAATAAAATAAATAAATTTGGGGATTCATATCATTATAGATACTATCATAGTGTACAAAAAGGTAGCATTTGGAAATATTTAATAGTTTTCAAGTTTATAAGTTTGTAAATGCTTTCATATCTGGATTTAATAGAGGTAGAAGAATTTCAACAAATAATATGGTTATATAAAATGCTGTCACTTTTAACAGTTTTTTTGTAAATATCAACATTAACTCACAATTTATGGCCAAAAATATAGCCAAGGAAATGTTTGTTTAAAAAGATGAAAATCCTTCAGTGGGATAGAAATTGTGTAAGTTATAATAAATGGACTGAAGACAGGCTCTTGGGGCAAGATTTCACGTTATTTTTCCCTAATTTTGCACACCCCAGATTTAAGTGATGGCATACTCTACTTTGGTAATGTAACTTCAGCTATGCAAGCACAAACACGTTAGTAAACAGACTGCAAAGCTGCTAGGTCTTGACAACCTCATCTGTCCAAGAAAATTCTGAATTTCTGACACATGTCTTACAGTTTTCCACAAGAAAACGTTGTAGAAGAATGTAAGGAAGTAGATTTCAACTCTCTGAACAATATTTAACAAAAAAAAAAGGAAAAACCCTTGAATATATTCATTTCAATGTAACATGCCTCCCAATTCAGTCTGGACAGTCAACTGGCTAGGGCAAAGCCTTGCAACTTTGATATGGAGTAATTTTGTATGAAGTGTACATACCCAGAGGTTTGCAAAATTAGGGACATGGAGTATACATCATCAGATGACTTGCTGAGTGTTTAGTTTAACCATACTTCAGTAATAACAAAGGGGACTTTCAAATGTAAAGGATGCTTTGTATAACTTAAGTTTCTATACACGTGATATCTCTACCCCCCAAATGGTAGTAAGTTTGTTTGCATCACACCATTAGCTTAGTCTTCATTTCCATGCATAAATGCACAACATTTTGAGCTTCCTCAAACCGGTGGAATTATACTAAAAATAACACATTATTAATGTGTAGCATGTGAATAATTACTAGTGGTAAAACATTAGTTATATTGCATCACCCAGCTGTATCCTTACAGAAGAACATTGCCAAAATTGAAGCCATTTTATATAGTGTACGTACATACAGTAAATTCGCCTTGGAACTCTTTGTGTATAAAGACACTTCGTACAGTTAGAACTATTATCACTATTATTATTATTGTTGTTGCTGCGGTCATCGACAACAATGTCGTTATCATCATTATGATTAATGTTATTTTTATTTTGATTTTTACAATATATATTATATAAGACTGTACAGAGACATGAACGTTTTCCTGAAATTTCAACTTTGAAAACTGATCTTTAGTAAGTACATGTTAGAATAAAATTATAAGATGGTACAAAGAGATGAACTTTTCCGTGAAAGTCAAAATTGAAAACCGAACTTTACCAAACATATACTGAAATAAGAGCCATGCTGAATGATTACTTTGATAGTCTGTGTTTAGTATGTTTTGATGGTACCTGCAGCTGCTATAACTGAAGTGAGTTTGTATGTATGTGAGCATTGTGCTCTATTTGTTCATTCCATTTTGATGGAGTGATAGATTCTTAAAATTCTGAAATAGCAAGGTTGAAGAAGTAGTAGCATAAGGGAAGTGAAACCTTTGCAGCTAGTTCAAGTTGGTGCCCTCTGAACATCAATTACTGTATATTTATGAAAGTCCCTCCAATCCAGATCTAATGTTTTCTTTTGTTTAAATTTGTTTTTTACAATTCTTAATAGGTCTGTGCTTAGCAGTATCATGTTTCATATCAGTTGGCTATAAATAGGGGGCTTAAAACATATGTAGAGCAGCAAATTGCTATACAGTACCTTGCAAGTGATTTCTTATTTTTTAAAATAATACTATGCTGCTCGTGAACATTATTTTGCCCAAGTTTCCAATTTTCGTTTGAGGCAACAGTCATTACCCTTTTAATCTTTTAATAAGTTTCAAAGGCTTGTTAGCAGGTGGTTTTGATGACATCTGTTGTTTCTGTCTGTACCATGTTGGACAATATTTGTGAAGAAGATATTTATGTGCAATGGAAAGTGTCAGAGAATTCTGATACAAGTTGCATATACCTGGTATTGGGGAATGGGGTGTGGGGGGGTGGGTTGAGGGTGATTCAGTAGGAAGATAACTGAACCCAAGAGAAAAATAGATGTATTCTAACATAATGTATTGCAATAACAGTTGCCTGAAATATTTTGAGTTATGTTTCTCACTTACTAAATTGAGATATTTTTAAAACAGTTGTCATTTGGCTATGAATGGTTTTGTGTACTGTAAACTTTTATTTTGTCATTTTTGTGAAAATTTATGGATTAATGGCTGTGCTCTTTAAAAGAATAGTCCATTCCCAAATTTATGTTTGATATGTTAAAGAGGAACATATTCTAAGCATTCTGTGAAATTTTCATCCATTTCTCATGTTTGGTTTTCGAGATATTAGCAGTTGAAGTTGACACGTTTTCTACCGAAAGTGAACTTGAAGCAAGCAGGTGTGATGTCATGGCTTCACAATGACAGCCAATGTTTTGTTTTACTTTAAAGTTTAGTACCAATTTTATACAACAAAACCTTTAAATATTCATACCGTAAATGCATCCTGGGCAGTAGAATTTTTAAAACTTTACATGCTTCATGGGCATGATAGCAACCCTAATCAATCCAAGGTCAAAACATAAGGATGAAAAATAAAGCAATACAAACCATTGGTCCTCAGTGTGAAGCCATGACATCACACCTGTTTCCTTAAAGTAAACTTATGGTCGAAAATGTCATAACTTCAGTTACTAATTATCTTGAGAACCAAACATCAGTGGCGTCCCCAAGGGGGGTGGGGCAGGGGGCTGTGCCCCGAGTGCCCCCCAATGAGATTTTGAGCATGACAAAAATTATGCACAAACACACCATTTACTTAGATGTTGATATGAAAAAGAGGACCCGCTATCACTTAATCACTCAAACATACGACTAAAATTACACAAAATGTTCTCAAAACTGTAACTTTGTGGCGTGCTTCGCCACCATCTATTTGTTAAACTGTATAAAGGACAGCCTTATTGGGAGATGTAAACCACAGCTATTGTTTCAACCCTTTACTTTCAAAAGCTGCACATGAAACTTCTGGCGCCTTGAATTCTCTCCCTTCTATACAATTTTCACATCAATTATCATTTTATAGCGAGTTCTTTTAGCCGGCTCAACTTAGACCAATTGGTTAGAAACTGCATGGGCTGTAAAACCTCATATAACTCTAACTCTTTAGCCAGATCTTATGTTTGAAGACTAAACAATTGTGACTTTCGTTGCCTTCTTCAATGCATATTCAATAAAGCTCAGTGCATAAAATTCAGAACATGATTCACTATCACCCCATTCACCCCCCCCCCCCCCCATCATTAAAACGTTTGTGCGAGTAAGGCTAACACAATGGTCAAATTGTGATTTATACTTTTGTGGCCTGCAAGTTGGCATACACAGAGGAGGCCATAGGAACATTTTGTTTTTATTTTTAGTTCCTAAGAATATGTAAATATTTTAAAACAAATTTTACTTCAGAAAGGTAGCATATAAGGCACCAGATTGCATGTAAGGATATCTAATTTTTCAAAAACTGTTTGAAGGGAAGAAGAGGGGGACACCCCCTCCACTTAGACCCCTCCCCCAAGCCAGCGATCACACAACATACTGCATTTGGGTGTGCCCTTCCAGTGGACTGCTTGCCCTGCCACCCTCCCGTACCCCCCACTTCGAAAAGCGTGGCGACGTCAATGCCGAACATGGGAATTGGATGAAAATTTCACCAGAATGCTTAGTATAAGTTTCTCTGTATTATATCAAAAAGAAATTGGCGTCTGGACTTTTCTTTTAATGCATGTGTGTATAAAGGTCTTGGGGTACAAGAGGGTGAAATGTTCAAAAACTTGTAATAGATATAAAATATTGAAGCTTATTCACCCAATTTAAAATGTTTGATTGTGCAATAATTTGTGATGTCAAATTACAGTCTTTGTTTTCCTTGTTTTATTTCTAAAGCCACTGCACCATGTGCCAAAATGTGGTTACTTTCTTACTGGTATGGGGTGACCTGACTATACAAGTACTTTCCATTCAACATGTTTTGCAAGAAAGCAATAAACTTATCAAGGTTATATAAACATTTTAATTTCAAAGGGGAACAAAAGCAGGTAAGTGAGTTGTACAAGAAGGACATCACAAATTAGTGCAGATTAAGTGAATATCTCTCAACATTTTATATATGAAGATGGGAGGTGGATGAAGAGGATTTATTCTCCAACCTCTAAAATATACATTGTTATTCTAGACTTCAGGTTCACTTTAAGGAGGGTGTGTTTAATGAGTCATTCATATCTTAGGGTAAGAACAATATAAATACAGTATTATACACATTGTCATCTTTCAACCTTTAGATAATTTAAGACTTTTCTTCTAGGTTTTATTTCAGTGCAGCTGAAAATTGTATACATAAAGCAGCTCAATGTTCCAAACTCATGAGAATTGGTCATTTGAAACTTAAATATGTGGGATTTTACTTTAGAAAGTTTGTCTGAGGTGCCAAAAATTGCATGAAATATTGCAATTCTTGTTATTCATTTTGTTTACTTGTAGATTTCCTTTTTATTGGAGGTAATATTTTATTATGCTCTCGTTAAGTAACATTCACCATGTAGTTATACTGTGTATTATAGGCTGCTTTACCGTTGCATCGCAAGAAAGAAGGGAAACTTCATTTTGTAAGAAATATTTGTATATACTACTACAAGTGTGCCGTTGTGGGGAACATTGTAAATAAACATTCTTTGAACTAAGTGAAGCAGTATCTGTTTGAGTGTATTTTATAATATCGTTCTTTGCATAATTCTGTGCATTATCATTCTTTGCATTTCTTGTTTAATGCATATTGGGTGGAGTTGGTTAGTGTTCATACTAAATTGTACAACAGTGTCGTCTCTAGATAGAAAGTCAGACGTGAAACGCACTGAAATGTGTTCATCTTCCACCTCTGTGCTCGGCCAATAGAAATGATGCAAGTAAAACGTAGGTAACATAGAGATGTATACGCAACTATGAAAATGTTAATATGAAGATGGAGGGGGGGGGGGGTAGTTAAGTTTCTACATGCTCCTGTCTTAAAAAAGTGTGTGATGGTAACAGTATTCCCTTGGACCAATTGGTGTGTGTCTGTGGCTAGGGCAAAAGAAGCACCAGCCCCCCTCCCAGCAAAAATTGTGGGGGTGGAAGTATGCTTTAGCCCCACTTTCCAACGACGAAAACCCCTTTTTTGTCTCTTCTGTTAGAAATGTCAAAAATTTGCAGTAATTTACCTTAGAATTTGTCCAAAAATGATGCACCAAATTGCATCTAAGGACCCTCAAATGTTCAAAAATTTTCTAAAGGGCTACGAAATGTCAAAAATTGGCAATAATGTACCTTAGAATTTGTCCAAAATGATGCACCAAATTGCATCTATTCTTAGGACCCTCAAACATCCAAAAATTTTCTAAAGGGCTAAGAAATGTCAAAAATTTGCAATACTATACCTTAAAATGTGTCCAAATTGATGCACCAATTGCATCTAAGGACCCTCAAATATCCAAAAATGTTCAAAAGGGGAGTGGGATACCCCCTCCCCTTAGACCCCTCCCACAGGACGGCAACCCGGAACAAGATTCAGTCGCCCAGTCTTGAGCAGCTTCCTACGCTATGGTCTGTGGTGATTGTTTAAGTTGTTCATCGTTAAAATGGGGCAATAAAAACATACCACACTTAGACTTTTTTCGAAAAACCCATGTCAAACCAAGACCAAAGGGAGGATACCAAGTAAAATTTCCCAGATAACTGAGGTTCTGGCTTGTGCCCTTGAAAGGAACGCCAAGGGAATGCAACTAAAACTGCCGCGGGCGCGTTTAAACACATCTGACCGGTCTGCCGAGGAATGTATACACTGTACATCGGTGAATAGAGACTACAAACTTGTTGCACAGACCAGCTATCCGTTCTAGACTGCATGAAAAAACAAAACCCTTAGCATACGAAGGTAACAATGCAAGACCAAAAAGTTATCACATGACGTGATTTCAAATGAAATATATTCGTTGAATGGCTGTACGTATCAAGACAACTGTACAGAGGTGGATGCTAGAACTTTGTCAAATTAGGAGTATTTAAACTGTCTCACAGATTTATATGAATATAGGCGATGTCATATGATGCAAGACTCACTCATGCCACACTATAAAGAACAAACAAAAGTTTTGAATAGGGTTTCTATACAACTATGCCATAAAGAACACGTCCAAGGGGGACAAAAATAGTACTTTTTTCGGAGTTACCCAGGAGAAGCTTTATCGACAGGTGGAGAAAAGGAGGCGCGCTTGCCCCGGCCTCCACCGTCTGGGAAGCCTGACTCATCCCTTAAATAAAGGCTACTCTATGTATAAACTGACGGTTTACTCGTTCATTTTTGCCTCTCTCAAGTAGGGCAAATTCTTCAGTAAAACCACTATTTTCAATTTCCTCAAAAGCTGACCATTTTTTATATTTATTTTAATAATTCAAAATTTCCGGCCCGTTTCGGTCATGGGGTAAACATTTAGGTATCGTGCTTCTGGCAACTCGACAACTTTGAAGGGGCCTCAGGGTCGATGCCCTCTTCGGTAAGCATGCCCCCTGTGGTGCTGATCCTGCCGCTACTCCTATCCTTCGAGGAGTACAATTTTCTCAGGGTATGATTTACCTTTTTTGCCTCCCGGCATCCGGCATCAGAAGGGACTTTTAGAAAAACGGTGTGATTCTGATGATCATCAAAACGCTACTGCAATTAGGAAAGATACAAGTAACTTTTAGCATAATCATTTCCTCAAACTTATTTTGAGAGAAATAATTCCTTCCGTTGTAGAAATAATTCCTAAACA
>WURT03114114.1:0-11973 GCA_009936505.3 Holothuria glaberrima
TTATTAAACCATCGTTTCCTTTGCACAGCTCAGCAGTGACTGATTTAAGCCCAGTTCATACTACCCAGAGAGCTCAATGCGGAAAGGACATTTTGTCCGCAATGGTTGCGGCGAGTAAGGTCAACAGACTTTCACTGTGCGGTTCTGATCCGCATTGAGTGCGGTAGCCCGTTACTACTCGTTTCCACTGTTCGCGCGTAAAATTCGTTCCCGATCCGTTTGAGATTTTATGTTTTTCCGCTTTGCACTTCCAATGCGGAACGGGTTGACTAGTGTTTCTGCATTGTAATAAACAGCAGACTACAGTTATAACCAATGTACTAGCTCAAGAAACACTTATGCAGTGGCGTACGCAGAGGGGGTATTGGGCCATGCCCCCCTCACAGATGCCAATTTTTTTCCCTAAAAAATACGTAAATTTTTTAACACAAATTTTACTTCAAAAGATAGCATATGAAGCACCAGATTGTATGTAAGGACACCTAATTTTTTAAAAGTTTTCAAAGGGTAGGAGGGGACAGACCTTCCCCAATATACCCCTCCCCCTCTCCAGCGATTCTCTTTTCAGTTCCTAAAAAACGTGTGTATTTTAACACAAAATTTACTTCGAAAGGTAGCATTTGTGGCATTTGTTGCATGTAAGGACACCTATTTTTCCAAAATTTTCAAAGAGGCCTCCCCTTAGATCTCTCTCACTGATGCCATTTTTTTTTCTATTATACGTAAATTTTTCAACCCAAATTTTACTTCAAAAGTTAGCATATGAAGCACCAGATTGCATGTAAGGACACCTATTTTCTCAAAAATTTTCAAAGGGGGAAGGGGACACTCCCTCCTCTTAGACCCTTCCCCCAGACCGGCGATCACACACCATACTGCATGCACCCCCTACCTTGAGAGAAGTCCTGGGTACGCCACTGCACTTATGTCTGCCATGTTGAAGGCATTTCCTCACAGGAGGATGAGCAATTGTTCGAAAAAATGGGAAAGTACGAGAATTTGTATATACAATCGTAGTCATATCTTTAGAAACCCAAAATGGAGCGAACAGTCGTGGCTATATGTGGCAATTTTAGACAACCGAAAAACCAAGGAATGTCTGCTCTGAACGAGAGGTTTATGGTATGAATATGATATAAATCCGAATGACGAAAAGGGGTACATATTCCCACTTGTACACCGTGACTATGGGACGCACTTCACACGAATTTATGTTGGTGTACTCAAATGATTTGATGGTGTCCATTTATACGGCCGTAAAAGTTATATCGTAGTGTTGAACCGTATATCGTGTAAAAATTTATGCCGTGGTGTCAATGTTTATTCGATCTAGCTTTATGTTTGGTCGTATATAAGCGAATATAGAGTGACCAGATATTTGGCAGTGTCAACGTGAATAAAGGGTGTTAAAATATTTGGCCGTTAAACGCGATTTCGAGTGCCAAAATATTGGCCGAAGTAGTGAGAATACAGACTGCCAAAATATTTGGTCTGGGTACGGGTGACTTGTTTTTTTGTTGAGTTACTTTCTATTTGGCCGTATCAACGCGAATAAAGAGTGCCAAATATTCTGCCATTTAAGCGCGAATATCGCGTGCAAAAATAATTGGCCGCGTGAATATTATTGCTCTGTAAGCGTGTACGGTGGTAACAAATATATGGACTGAAAAAATATTTCGACCCCGATCGTTCGAACTATCCCATTGATTGACCGATTGGCCCGTCGTTATAACGAATGCCCGACCTGTGGGAATGATTGCCCGTGGTGTGTTATTGATTGCCCGACCTGTGAATGAATCCCCGACCTGTGAATTGATTGCCCGATTAAGAAAGGTTTTATTTTGATGTTTTATTATAATACTTCAGAGCTGGGACCACCGTAGACATGTAGGCTAACTTAGGTTTTTGTAGGGTAAATATGGTGCAATAGAAAAAGTTGTTTTTCACCAAAACAGTACTGAGGAACAATATTCAAAACATGCATGTTGGATAACGTCAATATCTTTTATTTACAACTTAAAGACAAACACTTGTCACCCCAAAGTATATTTTTAGTGTGGGGGTATCAATATTCTCAGTTGGTGGCTGCTCTTTGATAGACAACTTCAAACGATGTAGAGAAGCTCACATTCCAAACAATGCAAAGAGCCTGAGAGTGTTTGGATTACACATTATAGTCCTGTATGCCCACCAGGACATCTGAGCAACAAAGTACTGTGTCTGCACGACGAGGAAGTTTACGTAGTCATGATAGAGGGACAATTTGCTTAGTTGGGAGAATTGCAACTGTCTGTGTTGACTATGGGAATTGCCTTTTAAGTTTGGAAGAAAATTCAGCCATAGAGGAAGGCTTGGGAGCCCCAAAACTCTACAACAGTCAGAGACAAGGCTGTTTACACGGTATCCAAATAGTAAATAGGTAAAGCATGTACGTCCCATTGGAATGACACAAATTTTCATAACTTTTGTGTTGTTCAGATGCCATCCATCGTAGTTAAAGTGGTTAAAAAGTTTATATAAGTATTAAAACAGAAAAAAGGCATTTAATGTTGTTAGGTCACTGACAGTACAATACCCTTTCCATTTTTGATCCGTTTTCTTCTAAATAAACCCACACTACGTGCTTTTCCCCCTTTAGTGCACCCAGGGAGTTGCTCGGGGCATGCATTCACACGACTCGCGATCAATTGCAACAACACAACACAGGCGATCATTCACACATTTGGGCATTCATTGTACCGACGGGCGTTATCGGCCATTTGGAAGTAGGACCGTCAACTTAGTCAAGAAATCCGAGCGAAAAGTTTTTCTTTGGGGCATTTCTCCAGTGATCGGAACATTTCAATAAAATTAAAGTTTGAACGATCTCCAGCAGGCTCATTTTTATCAATAAGTAAGTGAACACCTTCATAAAATATCAAGGATGCCGTTCAAATTCTTTCGCAAAATTTGCGATACTCCTGCAAGGAACTGTCTGTGTACAGTGGAGCCTTAATAATAGACACAGTATTGGGCCTAGTAACGTTAGGCCTAGCCCAGGGTAAACTACAGTGTTAGTTTACTCAATCTTACGATAGAAAGAGCCAGAGTTCGTCGGAGACGCAGAGAAGGGCATAAGAGAGGGACTGTTTTTTTTTTTTTTTTTTTTTGAAGAGTTCGGAAAAGACCGTTTGAGCGAGCAGGTCAAACAAAGGTAAATCAAGTCGTCAGTCTTTACTCCAAAAGGCCATGAGAGACATCATAGAGCATACAGCCAACAGTTGAGAAGCCAAAAACTAAGTAGGCCTAAGTGAGACACAAAAAATGCAGAAGTGCTTACTTTGTATAGGCTACAGAGACAAGACCACAACCAAGAAACCACAAAGTAACAAGTGCAAGTAAAAGCAAATGACAAGGGCCCTCATGAGCTGAGCGGGTGAGAACCCATGTGTTTGTTGAAGGGTTTCTGATCCAGCTTAAGCCTGGGCCTAGGGGAGGATTCATTTGGAGGTAGCAGCATGGAATTTACGATGAAACAAATGCTTTAATTAGTATTTGTTGGGGGATTATACACAAGTAATAGGCCGAACGTTAGACCCTTTTTTTTTTGCTTATAAACAAATATTGAAATAATAGACAGAAATTAGTTACTAACATTCCATCTCACCTGTCATACATTCTCATCCATCTTCACCTTATCATCCAGGGCCCAGCACTAACCCTTGCATCCTCATCTCATTGACTAACAAAGCCATTCCAACTTATCTCATTCTTTCATTCCACTACCTGAAGCTTAGATATGGGGGAGGTATTGTTTAGTACACCTGGCTAGCTGGGCAATAATTAGTGTGGTCTGTCAGACCACACTCTTGAATCCGTCTGGATCAGCACAGAACGATGACGTCATTCAGCTATTGCAATATCTTGCAGTATATAGGATTCGTCCGATCTAGAAAGACGCCCTCTGTGAGGTTTGTGCCGAATTTTTTTATAGCGAAGCACATTTTACACCTACACGTCAAAAAGTAAAGCTCGTCAGTTTTTTTCTTTATGGTCCTGCTCAGGTGGTCCTGCTGAGTTATTTTTCGTATTTCCCATTCCAATGCAGGGTAAAAATATAGACGACATTTATCAAAATCTTTCAATGCAAAAAATTAGAATGAATATATTTTACATCACACTTTGTATTTTCATGAGCCGAGTTACAAGTGACATCCCGTTTGTATTATTCCGCAAAGCAATCTTGAACGCTTTAGCCTGGACTTCCAGGGTAGTACTGTACATAGCTCTAGTTGACAGTCATACGCAGGCGTGTGTGCAGTATATGTGTACAGTGTGCGGTGCATGTGGCAGGCAATTGGCCGGCAGGCATATGTCAGTACAGTGGACGTATGCAGATCTTAGTTATTCAAGGTAAGAATATTTTATGGTTAACGTGAATGAACAATCATTTGATCAAGCAGTAATATTTGAGAGTTGAAGATAGTACACATTGAAATTGTTATTTTAGTTCAATTCCCCATCCATTTCACTAAGTTGTTTCTTCTACCTGCGTACTACTGAACAAAATTACGTTAAGACTAGGCAAGCAGCCATAGGCAGTTCTGAGGTTTAAACGTTAGAACTGCCTGCTGTGTAGCCAGCTGCTTCAGATTTGTTCCATACTACCTGTAGGCTGTAATACTACTAGTTTTGGATAGTTTTGCAGTTATACTGCAAGTGCTGCATCGACCCTTTACAAGTACAAGCCTAGCCTAGGTAAAAGGCTGCTTCTAGCTGAATAATTGTACGTAGTGCGAGGTGCGAGCTCATGTTGAAAACCGTGGTCGACCAATGGTTTATAGGACCTTAAAGCCTGAACCTGAGGAATGTATTAAGGTCTAGGCTTTAAACCTGCCGATTACAATTTTGCTAACTGTTAAGCTTCAACAAGACAACAGTTGCGCTCACTCCTATTATTGTTTCAATAAGCATCATGCCCATATTCAAAAATGCACACAGTAACAACAGAATGACATTGTAGGATAAGCTTCATTTAAATGTTAGAAATTCGGTGCCCTACCTGACCTTTTTTTCTACCCAGTGTTTTAGCTAGAACGTTTTCTAAACTGCCACATTTACTGATCTGTTGCCTGGGGGAAGGGTCTAAGGGGAGGTTGTCCTTCCCCTTTGGAAATTTTTTGGAATTTGAAAGCCTGTGCCTAAATCGCAAATCGTGCAATATTTGAGTAGATTTCTGCCCAAATAAGGAACCAAAAAATCTTGGTAACAGATATTTTACTACATAAAAATATTTTTTAAATTTTCCTTACCTGTAAAAAACAAACACGCCCGTTCGATGGGCAAATTACATAACTACAGTACCTGCACTGTGGGTGAAGCTGTGATAGTATCATCATAGGTCTATGATATGCTGGCAGCAAGGAACTGGCAAAATTATTCTGCTGAGGCTGCTTCTGTCAAAATTTACACCCGCGAAGAATTTGCTTGTCTTATTTTTTGTGCGACATTTGTCACTGAATGTGAAACATTTTTGCACAAATAGGGGCTGGCTAAAGCACTGCTCCTACCTAATCCCCCTTCCACTCCCCTTAGCTTCATAAAATGTTGGCAAACAGAACTCTGCAAGTTGCACACACAGACTGAAGGAATCTTGGCGATAACATAGGCCGACTCATCATTCTCAAACCAGACCACACTGTATTTGCAAGCAAATGCGCAGTTCTAGTTTTATCTTTTGTTCTAGTTAGGGGATGGGTTCCTGAGTTTTTGTGTTCAGTTAGAGCTGTCCTGGCTGCCAAGGTGAGAGGGTCTCGGTCGTGAAATTGGTTTGGATCCTGTTCTGTTGGACAGTTGGATAATTTTCTGCACAAGTAGAGTTAAAGGGGCTCATTGAGTTGATATTGATTATTTCTGGGACGAGTTTAAAGGAAACCATTGCATGGCAATGCTTATATTTAGCCTCATTAGTCATGTCTAACTCTCAAAGGTTTCAGAAAATGTGAGAAATTGTAGTTCCTCTGGGCAGGGGTAACATTATAATTACTACCTAAAGGTAAAAAGTGTCTTGTCACGAATTTGTAATAAATGATTTTAATCATTAATTACCCTATCATTATCATTTCAGTTGTGTGTTAGATGTGTAGAATCTCTGAGTTTGTTCATTTACCATTAAAATGTGAATAAATCTCAAGAGGTGTAAAAAAATCATGAATTTGTAAACCAATTCAAAAAACCCCTTTAAGTGAGTCAGTTGTTTATGTTATTTGATTTGACCCTTTCTGAATTCTTGCTTCTCTCTCATTTTGTTACCTGATAGCACAGGTTTTAATTTTGAATTATATTTAAGATACCTTGAAGGAAGTCTCCTCTCTCTCTCTCTTTTTTTTTTTTTTTTTTTTTGTAGTTCGTAGTTCGGGAACTCATAGCGGGCGGGCCACTGTAACATTAGTAATAGTTTAATAAGTACTGCTTTTGTACGGTGTACCTCTGTTGTAACAATGGGCTGTCTAAACAATAAAAAAACTGCTTGTTACAATGGTTCAAGACAATAATCCTCGGTTTGATTATAGTCCCGTGAAAAGCTACCTTACTGCAGATTCAAAAAAATGTTGCATTTGTCAATCACAGTTTTGCCCTACTCCTAGGCTGGGCCCACATTATTTAGGCATAGGGCCTGGTAAATTCCTGGCAAGATTGCCATCAGTACCTTGTGATTATATGTCTAATTTGCTGTGTTATAATGAATCAGGACTGGAGTCACAAATTTTCAAAAGGGAAATGACCTGAGCAATTGTGTCATAATTTTTTCTCGTAGAAATAATACAATGGGACGAGTCGCTGACTCGACACGAGTCTCATTAAAAGTAATAAATGACTCCACAGCAAAATTGAGTGACTCTTTTAAACTCTGCTAATTTGACAAGAACATGGACCAGTTACTGTAGCTGCTTATCGTGGTGAGCTGCTAAATTCTGACCTGGAAAACTTTTGGTAGAGCGGTTTTGTGTTCCAGGATAAAGACAATGATTTTCTACTTTCCTGTGGTTACTTTTGTAAAATTAAGGAGAGTAATTGTGCTGACTCATAAATGAAATGAAGGTCGAGCATCAGGAATGCCAAAAGAGGTCAAGATTAAATGCACAATCAGTTCTTAGTGTAGTGCTCTTTGAGAAAATAATGCTCACAGCAACAAACACTGTTGTGTTTAGGTTACCGTAATGCTACTGTATGTATCATGGTGCTGTGCTTCTTTCAGATTTCTTACTTTAATGGGATGTATCCTTTAAGTCTAAATTGAATGCCACCTTACTTTTTTACTTTATTTTTATTTTTTGCAGACCATGAACATTTGGACACACAACAGACTACAGCGGATCAACATTTTACACCAAAGTGGTAGAATAAGTTCGGTGATGAATGTTTTTATTGGAAAATCTTATATTGATTCCAATTTTGCATGGACAGATGTAGTGGTACTTGATGGATTTCATGAGTTTGTAAAATGTTTTATTGCATAATGTATTTTCTGAAAGGAGACTGCGCTTCAGAATCATCTTGAACACTAGTAAAAGCAGTTGGTGCATTTAATGATGCTAGAATGGCAGATTGAGTGATTTTAACAGTGAACGATGGTGATACACTTCTCGCAGCAAAACAATGTTACAAATGGAGCAATTTGAAACAAGAACTATACCAATTATTCCACGAGAGAGATTTAGTTAATATATTTGAAAAAGGATCAAGAAATATAAAAATCTTTAACAAGGGCGCTGTGCAAAAAAAAAAGGCTGGGAAAGGGATGCTTCTAACCATCAATTTTGTAAACAGTGTAGTAGGCTATGTAGCTGGAATTTTGTCTATATTATATATTTTGAAAGAAATATGCACTTAAAAGAGTCCTTGATAGTAGAAATGAGTTTGAATTATATAATACTAGCGATGATTTGATGTATACAATATATTTCATGATTCAGACAACTGTTGAAAGTCTTAATATACAATTTACTGAAGACTGAAATGTAATATTTTTAATTTCATTGTGATTGTTGAGCTCTGATATTTTGACTGCGATTTTTGTGGTATAATTACCCCTCAAATGATAAGAAACCCTAGATATTTTCAGAGTTTTAACCAAGTCTCTCTTTTTTGTAGCAATTCAAGTCAACTACACTCATTTTAGCCACTCGAATCAAGTCAAGACTCGGGTCACTGTGCAATTTCAATGGGGGAAAATTGGCCTGAATTTCTCAAGTCAGGCAATTTTGCAAGTTGTGACTCAAGTCATGACTTGATTACAACTCTGGATATTTTAAGTTTATGTGAGATGAGTGATCCTGAAGGCATGAAATTACAAAAACAACGAGCAACCACTGAACAACAGTGACAAGTTACAAGGCGTTAATACATGTCATATGTTATTGAACATTGTTCATATTTACTTTAAGGCAAAGAGGTCACATTGGCAACGATCATCACAGGTGAGGACATGGGAACTAAGACATGGCACATACAGGCTGGTTACAAACTGTTGCAGCCTGCAGGTAAGTTTCATTTGCATGACTTAAGAGATTGTTTAAGGATGGAAATTTCATGGAACAGTAAGGAGAAAAAATAATGCAAAAAAGAATACTTGCATTTCCCTTATATATATTTTTACACTGAACTTTGAACAGTGTACAACTCCTTCTTTAATATGAATGCATGGAGTAACACACAGTCAGGAAGGTAGCCAGACGAGCTACTGAAGGCGGGCAAAATGGATTCCAGGTGGCGAAAAATTAAAGAAACAGAAGAAATAACGTTGTGGACAATTTTGGCAAAACAGAAGAGCTGTTGGCTAACGGTGTTATATAACTACAGTTTAATTGGAAAGGTAAATTGATCCTCAAAATAGCATATTGCACCTTTTAACAATTATAAAACCAGCAGGTTGTTAGGGCAATGTTAATGTCATTATGTTTTAAAGAATATTTCTCAAACTGCACACTCACCAGAATATGGTCCTTAACAAAAAATATAGGTTTTTGCCTGCCCAAGAAGGAGCTTACATAAAGCTCACTAATCTCACATCAGACAGTAACAGTTCTCTTTAAGTCTGACAAGTCTGTATTTATTCTTGGCAATATTGTCAGAAAATTAGTGTAAAGCTCATACACATTCCCTTGCTAGAAACTCGTCCCTTATTTGGGGATGCTGTATCTCCTTTAAGAAGATTTCGGAGGGGCCTGGAGGAAGCTAGTTGGTGTAATTGTAACCGTCTGGAATGAAGTGGTTACCCCCTTAGGACAATTCGTCTAATTCAGTGGTTTTTAACGGGCACGTTATCGCCTAATGTGAGTCTTTGCAACCCGGTTGCGATGAGCGTCAAGGTGACGGCAGGGCGGTGTTTTGAAAGAAATGAGATACAAGATATCAACCAGGGCTTTGCAAAGTTTCAAAATGTTTCCTGCTGAACTTTTTCCTGTTCCGTAATCACGTTTTTGCAATGTGAACAGTAAGCATATGGATTTAAGATAGTACGCAATCCCTCTAGTTAGTCTCTCACATAATTTCTATCTAATTGCAAGGTCAGAATAATCCATTGGAAACCAGTGATTCCTTTCCAAAGGGGTGCTTTGTTGCACTCGGGTTCATCCTTTAAATTTATACTTCTTGACTATATCATTTTTTACAACTTTTCATAATTTAACCTCTGGTGACCTCTCATGTGTCTTTGCTATTTTGAGATATGGCTCTTGCAAGCCATTTACAAGGTTTTCACTTTAATCTCTGGTAACCTCAAATGACCTTTGAACTCCACCAAAAACGAAAGGATTCTTCCTGTCAACATGACAAATCTATATACCAAATATATAGTGTCAGTCATTGCTGTCTTGAGGTATTGTGTTTTCAAGAGTTTCGGCTTTTACCTCTGTGACCTAGAATGGCTTTTGACCTCCATCAAAAACAATAGGGTTCTTCCTCTTAACATGACAAATTTATATACCAGCATCAAAAGTGTCTTTCATTGCTACTTGAGACATCATGTTTACCAGCCATTTACAAGGTTTTCGCATTTTACCTTTCAGTGACCTCAAATGACCTTTGACCTCCACCAAAACAATAGTAGTTTTCGTCTCGACATGACAAATCTATATACCAAATATGAAGTGTCGGTCATTGTTATCTTGAGATATCGTTTACTAGAATTTCGGCTTTTACCTCTGTGACCTAGAACGGACTTTGACGCCATCAAAAACAATAGGGTTCTTCCTCTTAACATGACAAATTTATATACTAATCTTAAAGGTGTCCTTCATTGCTACTTGAGACATCATGTTTACAAGCCATTTACAAAGTTTTCGCATTTTACCCTTAGTGAACTCAAATGACCTTTGACCTCCACCAAAAACAATAGGGTTCTTCCTCTGAACATGACAAATCTTCACACCAAAATATGAAAAGTGTCGGTTATTTCTATCTTGAGATATCTTGTTTACATGGTTTTCGGTTTTTGACCTCTGGTGACTTCAAATGACCTTTGACCTATACCGAAAGCAATAGGGTCTTTTCTCTTAACATGGCAAATCTGTATACTAAATATAAAAAGTGTCGGTCATTGCTATCTTGAGATATCGTGTTTACAAGCTAGGCTTAACATACACACTTGCACACACGACATCACCATCGCATAGATTCCTTGCCTGCCTTCGGCAAGGAATCAAGAATGCTCAGATAAAGATCAATGCTACTTGCTCCAAGTTCACCTTGAGTTACAAATAAAAATGAAAATATTTTAAAGCTTTAACACATATCTAAGTTTAAATCATGCCTTTAAACCCTTCCACTTAACAAATAAATTATTATATATGTACTTTCACCATACACACAGTACAAAAACTTTATTTTAAATGTTCAGTTTATCACAGCTCACCATGGACCACAGAATTACAAAGCAGCTATGCATGCCCAGTACAATTCTACAAAAAAAGTTGGAAGATGTTTGAAATATCTCGGATATTGTTTTGTTTGTTCTACAAATAAAGGGTTAACCTCTTTCTAAGTAATCCAGAAAGCAATTTACCGTTAGTTGTTGGGAGCTGAAACAACAACGACAACAAAAAGCTGTCTTAAGACATGTGCCGAAAATATACAATCTTTTTATTAAAATAGTATACTGCAAAGTATGAGGAAGTTTATCATGTTACCATGTGCTTTCTTGTTTCCATTCACATGTTTTGCAAAATGATTGTTAAAAATAGCAGTATTATCAGATGATTATTAAATCTCAGTTTGCCACGCAGGCATAAACCCTTTGTATAGAATAACACATATGAAACATAACAGACTTTAATCGAGGACTAACAGGAAAGTTCGGAACCCCAAAGTACCAGGTTCTTTGCACATCTGAGTCTCCTTCTAGCTGGCACGTAGTACAAAGCCCCTAAAAAAGGACCGTAAATCTGAGCAGTGAGCCAGGTCAGCATGGAGGCTGAAACCGTCTTTTAAACTGTGTATACACGGTTCAAAAGATATAGCCGCAGTACACCCTGAACACGTGTGCTCGAGATACTCGAAAGAGTTTCCCTCCCTGATACACACACATATATATATATATATATATATATCACGCTAATTCCCCCCTTAAGGCGAAAACGTTTATATCTTCCTACCTAAAGGCGAAAAAGAACAATAAAATACATAAGCATATATTTCTTCCCAACGTCCTCAACATATAAACAACGTTATTTCAACGGCCTGCCATCCATGCGTGTTAACAGACAGGTGTCCGTAAATTCGTCGACTTTGAAGTAATAGCACATAGATTGTGTCTGTAAAAGGACGTTACCAAGCGTTTGCGTATTCCTATATAAAAAGTGTGTGAAAACGTTAAGGAGAATCCGTTTGTTCGCTCTAACATTTTTTTTCGCCTTATGTCGACTTTTCAACAACTTCTTTCGCCCTAAGGTGGGAATTAGATATATATATATATATATATATATATATATATAT